>DF241725.1:22122-50761 GCA_000507305.1 Breviolum minutum Mf 1.05b.01
ACACCACCACACCACCACAAGAACACCACCACAAAACACCACCACAAACACACCACCACAAAAAACACCACCACACCACCACAAAAACACCACACCACGTTAGGCGATCATTCTTTCGGGCCAGAGTGTGGTCTAGTAATCTTTTTAGTAATTTTAGCCAATAATAATATATGTAAATAATTAACAATTAATATAATAATAGATTTTCAAAATTAAAATATTAAATTTAAATAATTATTTATTTTAAATTTATATAGAATTTATAAATTAATAGGATTATAAAATAAATAATTTAAATATAATTTTAATATCCGACTATAAAAATAATATTTAAATATAGATTATCAATTTTATTAATTATAAATATCAATAAATTATCTATTTAAAACATGATTTTATTCCAGGTGGTCTATAATAATTCTTAGAAATATTCAATTAATTTTTTTCTTGATTATCGGCGAACCTTTGATTGGGGTGGAGAGCGACCTGTCGGTCCAGGAACTTTTCCGATCACATCTGGTTCGTGCTGAAAATCCATGAAAATCCATGAACATCATCGCATCCCACTACACATCTCTCCAATCTCTTCGATGCCTCGGCTGTCCTCTGATAGGCGACTGTCCCCTCCACGGCTATCCTCCTCGCGGCTATCCTCCTAACAAACTGGTGCTGGTAGCCAAGCCGGCAAAGGTTTGATCTTTGTGATACGACTGTATTTTGCAATGCTGTTGATCCGTCCCTGCCCCTTTCTGTGCCTGAGCAGATCTTCTGGGAGCTCGAGTTCTACCCTTCTGGCCTGTCTGCAGGGCTCGAGTGAGGCGAAGGTTCTTGAAACAGCTCTGAAGGGTGGACAAGTTGGACGAAAAGCTTTTCTAGCTCTCCCGGACTTCTCTTTTGCTTTCCTCTCGTACTTTCCCGGGAATCATTGTCGCTGTCCTTTTAGCTGGCAGGGTAAGACCCATTTCACCGTTTCGATTCACTGCAAAAGTAAAATTTGCACTTCAAAACGATCACAAAAGGACTCATATCATTGTCAATATATTACATTTTGATCCATTTTACAATATTTCACAAGTACGGCATGGTACACTGATACACGGCACAGAATCATTGTGAAACAAGCAGGGTGCTCGGGCAAGTGACACGTTACCGACAAGTCATCAAATGCTTCTCAACAAAGTCCTGGACACGACCTTTGACCCTGACTTTCTTTGGGGCCTCTGCCAGGAAGATCTATCACGTGCCAACGGGCACAAAGGGAAACTTCGTGAAACAACAGCGTGACGCTAACATTAGATGAGTCCATGAGAAATGCGCTGCGCAGTTCGTTTTGCAGAGCCATGCCGAACTCACTCTCCCCATCAAGTGAAGCTATGGAGTTTCAAAGCTATAAATGAAATTGTGCATTTCTATGCTCTTCTCTTTCATTGTTTGTACTTGTGCTTGCATGATGCTTCGAACAAAACGCCTCTCGGTCATCACTGGATTGACAACGTTTGCCTCAAGTGGGTGCACAGTTGAAGCGGAGACTTGAACGATATATGCACAAAAAAAATGTTAACTCTGCGACAGAATAGCTGTAGTTTCGTCTTGGAGCTCTGCGAGTTGCAGGTGTCTTGCTCTTCTTGGGCTCCTTCACGTCCATATCGTCGCCTTCCTGGACCAATTGGGCTAATTTGGCCGTAGATCGTGTCTTGTCAAGTGGCTACCCCCAGCATCCAGAAAGTTGAAGATTCATGAGAGGGAGAGCCGCACTGGAAACATGCTTAATTAAGCTGCTTAAGTCTTCAATCAGCTGTGCCACAGCCTTCTTCACCCGACGTTTCCGCACGACCACCACCCTGAGATCCACTTCTAATTACTCGCAGAAAAATCACAATCATTGACGACGCTTCACTCTGAAGGAGACTTCGCGGCTCAGTATCGTGCTTCTTTTTTGGCCGGTCGCTTCCTGAGTCAATGTTGACAACCAGAGGTGTCGCCGTCGTCTCCTTTCTTGTGTATCCACCGGCTTTAAGGACCAAGCGAGCATCTTCAGAAGTTGACTCCTTCCAGGAAAACCCTACTTACCTTCTGCATCCTTTTCTTCAATCAGACCAGCTTTCACTTATAGTTTCAACATGTTCATCTTTATTCTTGCATCCTGTACAAAAGCCATCAATTTGAATCACAAGCCTCTTTCTGATCCTTCAACCCCTTGTCTGATTCCTCACCCGTCCTTGTCTGATTCCTTATCAGACTCAGTTTTTTTGGCTGATGGTCGTTGCTCCTGACGGCAGCACATCAGCCACCAGTAGGCGTGCTGAGTCAGGCTGCCGTATAATTACCGAAAGTTCTCTCTATCTACCTGTTTCTAAAAAATATATACAAGTCTTCACCCACACATATAGAGACATCTGATATCACTAATCCTATTCGACATATCAATCTTCAGAGAAGAGGAAGCTTATATAAGCTTGTCTTCATTGAAACATATTGTCCAACCCCGCCTTAGGTGTGAAAGTCTGTACGAGGGCAGTGGCCACAGGCGGTGGCTTTGCCAACTTTGCCTCCGGCTCTGGCTCTTCCAAGACCTGAGATGGTCAACCATCAATCGTTGTATCCCAACGTAGGCCTTCAGGTTTCCGAGGACTCGACCCATTTCCAACCACCCTCCTTGACATGAGTTTTTGGTATGGTCCTCAGATGTGCAAAACCAAAAAAGAAACACCCAAAGCCTGCAGGATATCATCTTCCTGTGATGTCAGGATGTGAGCTTGAGAGTCCCCACTTTCCGCCCTCCAAGCGCCACATGCCAGCAGGACCGCCACGTTCACCGATCACGCGGTAGCGCTCACCCCTTAGTGCAGCAGACTTCAGTTGGCTGTCTGTAAATACACACCATACACTGGACACAGAAACGAGTAACTTTACACCTATAAATAGACAACAGAGTGAAATGTAGTGAAGTGCAATTGCAAGAATAGAGAAAGCAACCATGAATCCTTGAAAGTTATATAGTGTTGCATATAGTGTTGCATGATGAAACAAATTACTTACAGAAAGAGATGCAAAGTGTCACAAGCTTTTTGACATCTAAATCAGAACGACATAGTGACCGCACGAAGGTCACAAAAACTCCCGTCATCAAATCTCTCCCTCTCTATTCAGCAGTTGCTGTCACGATACTTCAAACATTCGTACTTGTTCTTGAGGATCTCAACCACACCTTCAACTCCTGCTCTGAGATCAAACCAACCAAGGCTCACACAAAGGCAATCAAGTCCTAAAGGTCCTAAAGGGTGCTCACCCCTACTACATACTGCAATCTGCTCATAGTGGCGCACGTTGTGCCTTTCTTGCCAAACATGGTTGCAAACATGATAGGTTAAATCACAAAAGTAAGTAGTAACTGTTCGAGAATCATTGTGATATTTCAAAAATGCTACAGTTGCTCATTTAACATTCTTTCTGATTATGACACTGTCTGGGGCATGTCTCCTTTGACCTTTCCAACCAGTTTGGACTTGTCTTCTTCCAGCACATGCTGAACCTTGGCACAACTGAAACCCAAGCAGATGGGGAAGTCATGGAACCCCTACAAGGTTTTAAGAATGTCTTCTCATATCTCATATCTATTCATATCTCATAATATCTCACAATTCATATTAAAAATCTACTCATATGGGGGTTTCCTAAAATGCTGGTACCCAACAACCATGGGTGTTTCATTATCATCTTCCCTGGATATTCTTTCCTACCAACACTGGCTCAACCAACCCCGGTGAAGACAGCCCGAGGCTCTCCAAAGCCACCGGTTCGTCTTTGGGTATCGGGAACCTGCCCAGGTTTTTCCATAGGCATAGTTGCCAAGAAGCAGTAGGAATATGGGAAAACCTGAGTCTTGATGCATCTGTTTCAAAAAATATATCATCATTCTGGGTTGAACCAACTTCAATTGTGTATGAATATTATGTTCATACATATCTATATTGTAGATACACCATGCCATTGCCACAACACTCCCTAGCTGTCTTGTGCTTTGCTCCGAATGATTTGGGCTGCAATGATGCCAACTCACAAACATGGACCGTAAGATTGGCAGCCCCAACCTCGCAACCAACAACACGGTTGAAGAAGGCCTGCCAAGCTGCGATTACTTAGGACAATGTTTAAAACAAGGCCAGTGGAAAATCCCATAAAACCGATACACATTAAACTTTAAACATATTGGCATGACGAAAAAAGCTGTAAGCACAGCATCATCTCAGACTTTCAAATCTATTGAAGACATGAATGTGAAATAAGTTGAATATATCCTGAATCCTGAAACATGTTTAGATATGTTTAGATTTCAATTATAGGAAAATATTACATGCAAACTGCCAAGGTTTGCCTGGACCGTGTCTGCAAGCTCCGGCTTGAAGAGCGGCTTTGCAGATGCCTGGGGTGTACAAACGCGAAGTGATTGTTTCGGTATGGTTCAGTGATTACTTGAGGCATGGCTTCAGGAGAAATTCCTGAAGCCCCAAGGGTAAGCAACCGGGTATGTTAACAGGGACAAGTTTAGCATTTTTTGCACAATTTTGTCGAGTCTTTTTGTCCAATTGTTCAAGGTTCAATCAACCCTGGCAAAAGAAGAATCAAGTTGTCCAACCGGCTACCACTTTCACAATCAACTTTGCACACTACAGTATATAAAATATGATGGCACATGAAGGCACTAACCTTGATTTCAAGATCTCTTCTTTTAAGAAGCTCAATTTGACTAGTCGTGGAAACCTATATGATCTAACTATTCTAACTATAAGGCATGTAGGAAAATGTTTCTCCCTGACAGGGGTGGTCATGCCTGTGCTTGTGCAGATTCGTTGGCTTGCCTGACATGCAACTTCGATGGATTAAAAAACATCTGGAAAATGCATGGCAATATATGGCAATTCTTCAAATTGGCAGGGCAACTCACGTCTCTGTGCAAACATCACTGAGACAGTGTTCGCGAGCTCCCGACTCCTCGAAACAGAAACTGATACTTTCGCTGGCTCCACGAAGATTCAGATCGGTACACAGTATAATAATCTATGCCTATGTACGAGAGAGAGTCTAGACTGTCGCTCTTAACGACAACATGTCAAACTGCTTGGCACCAGTAAATCCGTCCTTTTTGCCCGTACTTGAATGACATGCATGGGATCCTCAGAAGGAATCAAGCAAAATTTCACAGTCAAGTCCTCACATTCATCAACACACAGTCTGTCCAAGGCTCCATGTTCTCGCTGGCAGGGCCATCAGAGATGATGCGCCACTGATCCTAGGAGCTTTTGAAAGAGTTAGAATGGATATCCCAAACTTCGCAGCATAGTAATTCATGTAATCCTGGTGCAAATTTGTGACATTTCTGATAGCAGTTCTACATGTGGATTTCCGATTTGGATTTGGATTTCTCCTGCAACTGTAGGCCCAAGTCAAATAAGAGCAGTGGCCCGTTGCTGAGACAAATTTGTAGGCCACCACACTGCGGGGCCGAACATATCCAACTGCTTGGCACCCTCCTGCATAAAGCAACAGCAGGGCTGCACATGGTCGAGTTTCCCAGTAATTTTGGGTATGGCGAACGTCTTCACTGTCTTTCATGATGGAGTAAGTGTGATGTTTAATATATTATGTTTAATTCTAGCAGTTTAGCAGTGACATCAAGTCTTTCTGCCGGCCTTGGCTCCTTGCCGTCTCACAGTGACATCTAGTGACATCTAGTGACATGTATGTGACATCTATGAGTCATCTATGATATTTATGTAGTGATAGTACTGTGATAGTGACATAGCCATGCGCACTGTGACGAAAAAGTCGCCACTTTGCTGACGCAACGCTGGTTTCCTCGCCAAGGTAGGACTTGTTTGCTCTGACCCAGTCGTTGACCTGGAACCAAGGCTATGGCCTATGGCTTCATGTAGCTGCGGCTGGCACTAGGTTGGTGTGCCAACAATGATGGATGTGCCCATCTTTTGACTCCGCAAAAGGCCAAATACCAGTGGAGAGATGGTGAAACTTGTTGCAAAAAGATGATAAAAACCAAAGATGATCCTTGCAGGGGTTGGCACGCGTGCATTCATGCACTTGCCCTTGCATGGAAAATGGATCTGGCTGCCGCCCAAATGGCGCGCTTTCATGCCATTCGAAATTTCTGGTGACTCGTGGGACACCTTTGCTAAACGTGACTGCCACCCTACTCCCCGGTGTGAAATGTGGTTTTCTCTAAAATAACGGATCATTGCGAGTGCTTTCTCTCTCTCTCTCTCGAGCGCCATCAATCTCAATTGCGAGTGCTTAGCTACATGGATTTCGCATGGTTGAACAGTAGCAAATTCAAGTCCTATCTGACAATGATGAATATGAATCTGTACAATGATTGAATACGACGCAATGATGTTGTTCCAAAGGTAGATCAAAAAAAACCTTCCCATGCACCAAGGAGGCTAGCTTCGTGTGAGCTTGGGACTCGACAAGCTGCCTCAAGAAGCTCGTATTCATTGTCGATAAAAACCTCACATCGTCAGTTGAAGTGTTGAAAACAAGTGGGAAAAAAGCAGCAAAAGCATGTCCTATGATGGACAATGCTCACTGCAACAAGTTGAGTAGTTACAGCTGTTTTTTAGTCTTCCGGCAACCTGTTCTCTTTGAGAGATGTTGCTCCAATGTCGCCAATATGCTGCCATGATTTGCAATGCATATAGATTCAAATAGTATAATATTACAATTGAATTGCCGGAAACTTCCAGAGCTGGGGACACGACAAAGCCAGCCACTGCTCCAAGAACTCCGAAGAGTAGGAGCGCAGCCATGGCCAGCCTCCATGATGTAGTGTCTCCTGACTGCTTTTTGCTGATGTTCACCGTTGGAAACAGAATGTTGTTGCAAGAAACAAGTGGTGAAAGCTCGAAAACTAAGTGCAATTGGGATGAGCTAGACAAGGAATTCGGCTGCTTATAGCTGCCAACTAACTAACCCTACTCCATGAGTTTATTTAGGAAATCCTTTCACAAGGTGTCAAAAAGGAAAATCTAAGTATACTGCTTTCAATCCAAGCTTCTTCCAAGCAGCATGAGGCCAACCAAGCCAGGGGCCAAAGCTGTAAAAACCAGCAAACACAACGCACCATCCAGGGTATTCACCAAACCTCATGACCCGTCAACTCCAGTAGGATAGATGCTTCAGCATATCCAGTCTTCACACACTGGGCATGAGTGGGCATGAGGGCATTGATGACATGACACATCAATGACAAACTCATGCAAATCCGAAGCATGGACTGATCATCCGTGATTAGCTGTTAACTTGCCACTTCAGGATGTAAAGCTTAAGCTTGAATTGTTGGTTTGGGATCCCCTTGCAACAATCCCTTGCACATCCGGGATTCCGAAGTAGGGGGCCCCAAACAACCAAGTAAGCAGTAGGTTATTAGTACTGGTACTTATCATTACTGATCCGTTTGTGGTCACATATAGCGATGTGAATTAAAGGTGTGGCCCCCCTGTCAGTAGCCAGGGCCTTCGCATAGTTAAGAAAAGGTGCTTGTCTATGTAAGTGTAAATAGAAAAATTACAGTATGCTCTGAGGTTGAGTCCAGGCAAACCTTCTCACTTGAAGCCTATTTTCTCACATGACGAGGCACCCAACTCCGATACCTTCAGTGCGGCAATGAATGACGCCAGCACAAAGAAGATCGTCAGGCCAGCTACCTTCCAGCACATGACTGCCGTGCTTGTGCAGCTGTGAGCGCCACAAATGAGATTTATTCTCATGGATCATGGACCCTATGGAAATGGAGATTCCACATACCTGGAATCTTCACACCAGCAGGAAGTTGCTGGAACCACTCGCACTTCAGAAGCAATGACCTTGAGATTCTCGTCAAGAGACTGCCAATGATTTTTTGCGGGCCGCACTCTGCCCAGTTCCAAATCGATCCAGCGGAAGATTCTTTAAGGGCGCAATCCTCATGGGCTCATCTGGCTCACTTGAGGAGTTTTCATTCAGGATACATCATTTGGAAGCTCTCAGGGAGGAAAGGTACCTGGTCTCCTTGAGAGCTTTTTTTTTGCAAGACAAGTGTCATAGCAATCATCATGACAGGGTAAACAGCGGCAAACACAATGATCATTCCAGCTTGTACCACCTTGGCTTCTGAACCGCCAATCACCTAATCCTAAAGATCAGGGTTCGATGGTATCATCGCATTCACAAAACAATTGCTTGTTTCAGCAACATGCATGCCTGATAGAGAACACCCTCCAAAATTGGGCAGAATCATCGAAATGTTTCCCTAAAATGAATGGCCAATGGCCAGGTATTTGTTTCGATGGAAGCACCGCCAAATCCAGATTTCAATGCATCAAAGAAGCATTCATTGCAGGAGTGTTTGGCAATGAAAGCAGAAGATTGCTATTTACCTGGAGGCTTGTCCAGCAAAAAAAGGCAATAACAAGGCATGCCTTTTGGTCTGTCATGATTTGTCGTCTGTCTTTTCTGACCATCATGATCATATCCTATTTCATCACGATTATTACACAATCAAGTATTTCTTCTCTGCACACTGTTTGATCAAGAAAGCTTCACCCTTTGAGGACCACTTCAGGACCTTGTGCATGTTGATTCTTGGAACGCCAAGAGGCAGTTGGCCCAAAAGCTCCATATGCCGCAACCGACAAGAAAATGAAGAGCACTGCCAGGACGGAAAAGGCCATCAACAATATCCTCACCAACATGGAAAGACATCAAAGATCATCAAAACATGTTCAAACACTTTCTGGTGCATACTGTGAACATCGGAAATGGATGGCAAAGGTGCTTTTTTATCCACATTGATCTTGTGTCAGGTTTGAAGTGATTGTGCAGGTGTGAAGTTTGAATCCCCAAGACTACCGTAGGCTTCCACTGTCAACTAGAGGTGGTTGTACTTCAATTGAAGTGTTTCTTCTTTTCCATTCAGCTCCTAAAATAGGCACACATCATGTTATTTGTACCATGGCCCTTTTGTTGCATCTTGTTGCTACATGCTACCTCAAGTGGTTGACCCAACCCAGCCTACTAAATTTGCTTGGTGATCGATTCTCGAGCTCCTGGTACATCGGCAAAACGCACATCCTCGGGATGTCATCGAAAAACGAGGTGAAACGTCTTGGACCGCATGGGGCTTGGAGGCCAGGTTGCTGTATGATCACGCTCTGCATCATAGTGCTGGCCATAGTGACCGAGCCCTGCCGACGTTCAGAAAGGACTGAGGTTTTATCGGTCCCCAAGATCTATCATGCAAGCGTCACTCACTAATGAACTTTGGGCTACAGTATAACTCAAATTACCCTTATGCATGAACAACACCCTAAGAACATCTATCATCTAAAATCACCGAAACTACCACCCATTATCACCCCATCCGAAAACTCTAAAGTTCAAATCTGGCCTTGGCCAATCCAAATTCACAAATGTTGTGCGGCAAGTCATTTTTGTCCAGCTTGTCAAAGAATTCAACTCCAACTAGAATCATCAGGTACCTGAACGTCAGGACAGATCAAATAATCATCGATCACATCTGACCGTTTCATGGCTAATTAGCAGCAATGTCTCTATTTTGAAATGCTTTCGAGACTGACTTGCAAGTAGAATAGTATATTATATGCTATATAATATACATAACATAACCATGTTCCCTGAAAACATGAAAAAAGCACATCCCCCTAATCAACAACATACTATGACGTTAATCATTAAATAATCTTCGAGGCTATGAATAATGTCTACGACTAAGCAAAACAAACTTCAAAAAATGATGGATACATTTTAGTCTGAAACCTTTCCAGACTGAATAAGACTAGTGGAAAGTTCATGATGGATAAAACGTGAAATGAAAGAGGCGGATACGTGAGATGATGAGAAAATGAATGCAGTATGCTGAGAGTTCTTTGGGGGTGAAAAAATGTGATACTGTAATGATTGAGGTGAGCATTAACCCAGAAGCCTCAGCCTCACCCTTCCTACACTTTTCTAGAGGAAGGCCAACCGAGTGGCAGGTTCACAACAATCGCCGCAGCCGAAGAGAAGGACAAGTATTTTTGATCAAGAAAGCCTCGGCGTCTGCGAGCAACATGAGCACAAGGAGTGCAATACAAACATTGTCAGCCAATGAGATGCATTGCAGCTCAAGTACTAAGAGGTAGAACAATGAGGCATGCCACCCCGGCAATGGCCCATCCTCGGATTGCGCAAAAGATCTACAGTATGCATGCAAATCAAATATGAGTCTAATCGTGGGCAACAATGACCATGGAAGTAAACAGGTTCTGGCGAGCAGTGTCACTCTCTCGTGTCTTATCAACCTAGAATCGCTCTTCTAAAATCGTCCCTTTGATGAAGGGCTGCGCTGAATCGCAAATGCCAATGATGTAGCTGAGCAAGCTCCCGTACAGTACTATCCACACCATGACGTTCACAAACGTCCTCAGTGGAAAAAAGAACAAAGCGGCCTTCCAAAATGGTTCCAGTCCCTTTTGTGGATTATAACACTGCATTAGGCATTGCTTGCTAGATGGCAGTCCCATGACTGGTAGGAACAGCATCCTTGAAGCATTTCATGTGTGGATATTAGGCCTTCTTCACTGCCAAGACTCTGCATGCCAGGACCTATTCTGCCAGGCAATTTGCCCAGCAATGCGCCCAAGTCAAACACCTGATACCTGCGCCAAATCTTTCTCCAAAGGGCTTGGCAGGAGACCCTATAACATCATACATGATTTGAAACACAACGTTGCTTGTCAAGTCCTAATGTCAATCAACCCAAAGACCTCTCAGCTGCATGAACAAGGATCATGATTGTCCACAAGTTCCTCGGAAGCTTGGTCAAATCAAATCAAACAGTGCCTATAAATGCAGATACCTTAACACATTCTAGTATGCACTTTGTATTTATACCAGTATTTTTATGTATTTTTGGACGATCTATATTATGTAATCCCAGCAGTGCAAATGGCTGCCGGGCAATCAAAGCAAGGAAGCTCAACATGTTGACTCAATGTTGACCGCTAACCTTCGCTCACAATCTACAGTCTGATGCGCAGCCAAGGCACACAGCAATGACTAACCTAGCTAGGTGCTAGCAACACGCTTGAACAAGTTTGGCACATGTCAGTTGAGCTGGACTTGTTCGCATTGCTTCAAAAGACACATCGGCAGCACTGAAACCATAACTTAACACAGTATTGCAAGAACGGCGCATTTACATTAAAGTCATAGTTACATTCACTAACCTGCCATAAACATGCCAAAACTGTCTTTATCGCTCAACAAAAAGCAACCTCACTGTGTTTTTCGACTTTGACGTCCAAAGTCTGATATGCAAATCACAGCAACACTATAATCACGGCACCAACTATAATGGATGATCCGGCCATGCCCCAAGGAAGGCTCAGCATACCAGTACCCAGACCTGGAATGCCAGTTCTGTAGCAACCAAAATGTGAAGTACTACAAATCTGCTGTGGCCATGCAATGGGCCTCCAACAATCAGGTTCAAGAGCATCTGAGGCGCCTTGACCTTTACAGAAAGAGGTGCCAAATTTGAAACAGCCTAACGTTGCAATAAAATCATCACAGCCAACAAAGGAACACCAAAGAAAGGTCAAGAATTCCTTTTTGTTTGCTCTTGTTTTTCCAGTATGGTTTCAACGCAACTGTAACTTACTTTGACGAATTTAAAACACACTGGCTGGCACCCGTTTCAGTCCAAGCGACTGTCGCATTTTCAGCTGTCTGTTGGGTCTCTACTTCTGGCTCCACGGAGAAACTTCCAGTGGGAGCCTGATTGGAGGGAAGACAGGCTATGGCTAAATAAAACTGAGTATATTCCTCGCATGTGCCGACCTGAATTGTATAACGACTGCCTCTCTTCCGCCATTGCAATCATTGCTGTAACGAATGGCACACAATATAGTAAGGTTGCTATGTACGGGTATGTACGGGTCATGGCCCCCCATTTCGTGAAGAACCGGGGATTCATCTGCACCTCTAAAGCGTATAAAACCTTTGATCCGTCACCCAATTTTACCAAAATCACATCGAAGGCATAATTTGGACCGGTAACATGGATGGAATTCCATTCCCGCCAAGACACCAAACCACTGGCAGGTGCTGGAACCAGAGCTTCCGATTTGTCCATTGCCACTGGATGTGACACAAAAGCTGAGTAGCCCAAATTTCGGGGCTATTTTGTTAAGGCTGCCGTCTTGCTAGACCATACCTTATCGGAAATGGCATCTTACCAAACATCTAGGCATGAGTAGTGATAGTGGATAGCTCTAGTAGTGACATGCGCTGACAATTATGCGTGCCCACGGATTGCTGGACCTTTGGTTGCCTGTCTTGAGACTATCTCGACTGTTCTGAAACGAACACATCAACTCGATGTACCAAGAGTTCTTTTGCAAGTATGCCTCCCAAACACAAGTCGACTGGGCTCACTAGCCACTGGGGTTCAACCTCTCCTGACCTTTAAGTTGACTGTTTAAGTTCCTTTGGAAATCTGCAACTTTGGTACCTCGTACTCTGCAGCCTCCTTTGCGACGAACTCACCGCCTGGCTGAAGTACGTCTACCAAACAACCTGCCTTGACTATGACGGATGTTGGATTGACTTTTCCAGCGAGTCATCATGAATCAGTGCTGAATCATTTATGGTATTGTGTGGAAGACTATGAATCCTGTGAATTGTGGCGCTGGACATGCAGGTACTATTGCTGATTACTGTCAATGTGGACGAAATGAATCACTTTGAATGAAGTTTGAGGTACCTTTGCGATCTGCAATCTCCTTTTCGCGTTCTTTGTTGATTGAGACCTCAAGTCATTGAGACCTCCCCCCCAAAAAAAGAAAGAAATATAGCGCGTCACCTGCCCCCCCGCACTTCGTCCTCCGTCGTTTCCACTAAGGCACCAGCTCTGAATTTAAACATCTCCATAGGCTCCCGGAAAATGTTGAGGGGTCCAGAGTTCCTTGGACTTGGGAGATTTGGGGAGCATCGAAAATTTTCCCACGCCAAGTCCTGAGGCACCAACAGAACTCGACGCTGATCCTCGGCACCCATGCTGGTGAATAGCTCCCGCGCCTAGGCAAAATCAGGGTTGGCAGCAGTGAAGTATTGGGCATCTGGATTTGAAAACTCTATAACTTTGACAGCTTAAAACAAACATCAACGACTTGATGCTATGTCTGTGCTGCGCAATGACATGATGAGAGTGCCAAAGAACTGTTTTGAATTTTTAAATCATTGGACTGGGCGATCCCAAGTAGTTGTTCCAGTTGGATCTTCAGTTCGCCAGTAATAAGGTTGTCCAGTGTTGGGGTCCACCGTACTTTGCCAACCATGCGGTAGTTCACTTTCACCATCAACGGATGGTCTCGAAGTTTCCTGCGGAAGCATCTGCTCTGCCGGTGTGGCACTTTCCCAAGCTCGGTGAAGCTGCTCATCTCGTTGCCGTGCCCTCCAGGATGAAATTGCTCGCCTCAGGGATGGTACTTTTATGGCTGTGGGCGAATCGGCGTCGCAGCCATTCTCAGACATGTCCTGCAGCACCCAAGCTGCTCCTTCTGAGTCATCATTCCGGATGGCCGTTCGAAGCAGAATTGCCCAAGCTTCTTCGAAGCGAGCATCAGGCAGTTCTTGTCTCATTTGAGCAAAAACATGGCGCTGTTCCTGACAGTCTGTATGGCACAGCATCAGTGCATGCCAATCTGGCCTGGCTGGAGTCCAACCTTCAGCCCGCAAATCTCCAAAGACTTTCTGAGCAGCCTGTGCATCAGACCCACAGGCTACAATCAGAGCATTGTAATGATTTCTGTCTGGTGTACCCTTCCCACTGGCCTTATATTCCTCTAACAGCCCCTCTACTTTCTCACGCTGGGTTGCTCGAGCACAAGCCGTCATTGGAAGTAGGTAGGCAACATCCCAGTTGGCACCGCCATGTAGGGTCGAATCTGTCTTCAAAGTATCCAAGGTGCGCAATGCTTCACTCCAACTGTGAGTAGCAACGCAGCTGCTCATTATGTGACAGTAAGTTACTGCTGAGCGCGGCACCCCGTCGTTATCCATCTCCCAAAGCATTTGATGAAGTTCATCCACATAGCGCAAGCGAGCAAGCATCAATAGCATGAAGTTGTAGGCAGGGGTGTCCTTCTGGGGCAATCGTTCAAAGGTTTGTTTGGCCTCATGGTACCTTAAGGCTTTGCACAGGCAGCTCAATACACCCCGACAAACGGGTTGCCAATCTTGTCCTGCATCTTCGGGAATAGTTTTAGAGATTTCTAGGGCCTTTTCCCAATCCAAAGAATCAGCACATTTCTTCAATGCTGCGATCATATCTTTCTGCTCCTTTGTCAAGACGCCTTTTCTCCAGTTTTGGTAGTCCGGGACTCGGTACCTTCTGTCAAAGGCCCGCTCATGTTTAACATCACTCTTCCCGCCTGTCATATTGCGATAGACCCGATCCTGCTGTGAGACCGGAAGACTATGAACTCGCTGCAGCTTGGCATCTACGAGCGAGTCATCCGCAGTATCAACCACGCTGCTGGAAGGCCTCCGATGCGCAACCCGGACCCTTGCGAGTGCATATCGATTCATCCCAATTCGTGAATTTCACGAAGCGATCCGTTGAGAATCCATGGCACAAACTCTCTTTGGAAGTTGCCCTTTTGTGCCAAAATTGCATCTCGTCACTGAGCTCACACACCAAAAGCATCCAAAAGCTACGTGTGTGGCCCTAAGCCAAAAAATGAATCACAAGTATATATACATGGTACATCAATGATGTCACAGGATATGATAAGATAATATGTAGTACTCTCGCCTGCGTTTATCGAACTTAAGGACCTAAATTTTAAAGTACATTCCGCTGTACTTGGAAAGCGCTGGCGACGCTACGTATTCTGCTTTTACCTTGTGGAGGCTCAGGTGCTACCCATGTTAACCCATGTTCGCCTGCGTATTCAGCATCTCGCTATTCACTCGGAAGAAATCATCCTCAGTTTGCAAATCATCCAAATCATCTCTGAATGCACCGATCTCCCTCCTCTCTCTCTCTCTCTCCATTCTGCCGGCGCAACTGCACGTTTTCACTCATCTTTAGCATCCCTAAGCCATCTTTCGGCTCAGCTCACATGAATGGCAGCCTTCCAGGAACGCCAGAGACTCCTGTGTCCACATGTCAGCACAGCTAAACGCACATAGAAGGCAACTTGAAAAGAGAGAAGTCAGTGTGCCAAGCACAATGCTGTTGTCAGAAGCCTGTCATTGGTTGCAAATCCCTCATACAGATTATCTAAGTTAACTATAAATATTTATGAGCATTATGAGCTACTATAATGAAATCGCGCCCTGATTAGTGTGACATAGTGTGACTAATAAAAAGCTCTGCGCAAACTATTCAGTTGGCTCTAAGCAATAATAACATAGTAATAACAAAAACACTGGTGAGTCCTGCGCAAACCCTGCCAAGGGAAGCATAAATTTCAGGCCTGTTTCAGGGGTTTGCTATTCAACAAACCCCTTGTTTGGGGAGCCGGATTCAGTTATTGTATATCGTTCACAAATCATATCTGAATTTAATGATGTATGTCTCATCATATGGCGCCATGCTGCCATGCAATTAGTCTAGACACGAATCAGCCACGTTGCAGACTCAGGGGCCCTTTTCTAGATCTTCAAGCCAACCCAATGCCGTGCACAAACACGACGACCTATTGATCACAAACATGTGCCCATGCAATTTTCACACTATCTTCACGATTTCCAACCATTCCATCACTGCACTGCCGACATGTCCTGGAGGCATAGCTGGAGGTGTTGCTCCTGCAATTCTATCTGTAAATCTCTGTTGACAATCTTTGTTGGCAAAGAAGCATGGGTATCGAAGCAGCCCATGGGAGAAGGACCAGCCTGGGAGCAAACCGGGAGATGGAAGCCCAGCAATTGCACCTGCGAGTTGCGATTGTCACGATTTGCTTATAGGTATACCTTCATGCATGAGGCTTTGTAGGTTGTACTTCAGCAATAGCAAAGCAATTAGCTCGAATAGCGAAATCTCACGCCCGCAAGGGAATCGAAGAGGAATCACTCATATAGTCGCAAGATGTCCCAAGTAGCTCACACATCAATCAAACTCATCAAAATCATGTACTAAGATTATATAGGTATGCCATGTCTGTTTTAATCTCCACCAACTACAGCAACAAGCAAAACGAATCAAAACGATAATCTCAAACCTCCTCGCATGCCCAAGGCCATCTCGAGCTGCGCAGCATCGCGCCGTCGCCGTGCCAAGTCTTCACTCAAGAGCCTAGAATCGAGTTGGCTGATATTAGGTCACCATGTCACAATCATTTTCATTCACATTGTGCCTTTTTGATTCATCTTGCACCTATTCTCAAAACTCTGCCGAGATACTCCAAAAGCTCTCCTTGCTGTGCCGTGACGCGCAATACGGAGCTCTCCGCACTCTGTGTGCCTCACAAGGTGCCAAGCGACAACTATGGCAGTCCAACATGCTGCAACTTTGACGGCTTCTATCTGCTTCCGACTTCTTGCAGTGAAACCAAACTTCCCTCATTCCATCTCATTCCATCTCCCTTCCCTGTTCCGGACGTGATCTTTATCCAAACCGATCGGAGCTCAGAAAGCTACGGCAATAGAAGCCCACAGGTTCTTGGCTGCTGCGACTGCTAAACTCTGACTACATTTACCTAGATCCTTCCAGGCAATCAACTCATGGTGCATATCTTCTGGCTTTGGTGGTTTCTTGGGATCTGGTGGCCTCCAAGCCACCTTATCAGGATTTCGGCTGTTCAAAATGGTAGCCTTCACAGCTTCCCTGGTGGCTGGCCGTTGATCCCATAAGCTCACCAGCACTCCCTTAAAGCCAGACGCCAGGATTTCAAGCACTTCATCTGCCATCAGTTCCATGGTTGACATATTATCCGTCCGGAGCGATAAAGTCTCCAGGTTCATGTGCAGCACGCACACCTGGCTGTCTAAAGATGTTTTGGCACCACGCAACACGAAAAGTTCGTCTCCCTGGACATGAACTTTCAAAACATCGATTGGTCCAACAAAGCCAGATTTCACAAGGGCAGCTATATAAGTGTCCACAGTCTCTGCAGTTGTGGACCGCTCAATACAGTAAAACAAATTGTTGGAAGCTTCGGTGTACCGCTCCTGGCACCTGTGGAACGTCGCCAGCGCCATTGAATGACTCGGAAAGGAGATTTGGATATTTCCAGGTGCATCCCGCATTGCCATTTCTTCGACGATCAGTTGAAAAGAACTCTGATCCGCAAGTTGATGAATACCCCAGGCCTTCTTCAAACTTTCCGCTGACAGTCGAAACGCAGCTGCCGCTGATGGTAGCGCTTCAAATCCCCGCATTTCAAGCTTCGGCCCCGTCCAATGCTTTAGAAGCATGGAAGCTGCCCAAAGGAGACAATCCCCATAGCTGGCACCAATGTCCCACACCTGCACTGGAAACTGCCAGCCTTGACACAAGCCACTTTCACCTTCACAACTGCTCTCAGCTGCCATGCTAAGGATTAGAAAGAGAAAGCCTGCAGAATAGCACATTGGCTGCTCAGTAGTTCTTACCATATTACTTGCAGCATCAAAACCAGGGTGAATGTGTTGCTCCAGCAAAGGCAGTTCAGCAAAGCGATGGGGATGAAATCTGTTTGAGATACTTGCAGCCAAACGTGAACCCGGGAAGTGAATAGTGTCTGTCATGTACATGCCTGGATGGGTCAAGACAACCCCAGGCCAAGATAAAGCCTGCAACAGATTCACCAATGGAACTTCCAATTTGATCAGCAAAGAGAGGGGATGAGGGAAAAGTAATACCCAAGATTTGAGTTGCACATCAGCGAATTGAATCAAACGCTTGGCTTCCATCCCCAATGCTGGGAGTTCATCCGATGCCTTTGGTAGGTCAATCTTTCGCAAGTTGTGATAGCTAGCAAGGGCCGAAAATAATGGCATGAGTTGCCACAAGACTTGCTCATTCGAGGTGGCCACACTGTTGGTAAGCTTTACTACTAGGTCCATGGGAATTCGACCACTTGATTCACCCTGGATTGCAGTCAGCAGTGTGTTGCTCCATCGCATGGTCCTGTCTCCAGCCATGACTCCTGGAATCCGTTGATCTGCTAGTTGATGGAAACCAGGATCCCATCGAAAGAAATCAAGAGTTAAGAATAAGGGCCAACCCGAAGACAGAATTTCTTCCAAGCTAACTGGGCTACTGAACAAAACCTTCAATAAATATTCAGCACGGTCATAGTCTTGCACTTTCTTTTCCATTGACCTGTTTGCAGTTGTGACGTGGACGAGAGTGATCATGCTTGCCAGAACTCCACCCAACAAGCATTCCTTTGGATCTGCTTGGTCCAGCGGAGTATCATGTAGCACCTGAAAAGATTGGAAGAGCGACACTGTCTGGCGCAAGCGTTCCCAGAAAAGACCTTTTCCCACACAAGAGAAGAAGGATCTGGGAGGTTGATCTGCTTTGGCAACACAGCATGCCTGATATTCACTCTCATGATTCCGCCAACAAGACTTGCCTGGCACGACACCAGTATCCCACTTTACACAACATCTTTCAAAGGTCAGTTCCTCGGACCAACATCCACTGACATCAGGATGCGCAGACCCCCAGAACAAAGCGTGTTTGTAGGTCACGTCATTGATAGTCTTATACTTGGCAGCGTGCACACCAACGACCAAGGCAAGGAGTTGAGGGAAGCTCCATGCATGAGACCAAAAGGCCTGGCCTTCCATGAAAAACAGTCCGCCTTTCCAGGCTGGATAATTTTTTTGGCAAAAATAACGACCACATATCGCTTCTAATCGATAATCATGATATGAATTGATATGATATATCTATAATTTTCTTATAAATCATGCGCATTAATGCCAAATGCCAAGTGTTTCGAAATGATGCACAACTACCTCAAACCATGCTTAGTAGATCAGATTCATACATTCTACGAGCATCAATGACTTCGAGGCAAAGGGAGAGACCATTGCAGACCGGATGGGACAGCTAGAGCCAAGCGGCGCATGATCGCGATCCCTCAAACATACACGTGACATCGGAATAAATTCTTACACTTACACATGCTTCATATTGGGATACGCCAAATTGTTGCAGATCTAGCGCAAACCCTGAGCGGGAGGCTCAGTATACCTTGTTACAAGTACCTACCCCAGGTGTTTGCAAGCACTCACACCAATCCTACCGTCGGTTCCACACCATTATCTCGGAGATAGCTATCAATTTGTGCAACTTCTACGATTCTACAACAACAATGATGGTCAACCCAAATCCCTCGTCAAGCCTGGTGTTCCCTCTCCAAGGGCAAGCTTGCTGTCGTCCCCAGCGAGCAAAGCACTCGGTCCGCCTGCAATGCAACAATTGGCAGGAGGCAACAAACATCATGAATAGTGAAGACTGAACTCTGACTTTGCATGCATTCCTATTGCCTGCACTCTTCAAACTTGCTGAAATGATCAGGAATGGAAAGTGCACAAGCTGAAAACAGTTGGATTGCAGCTGCCTAGGACTTGAATAGATGAATAGAGCATTTCATCATTTGCTTTAGTACAACATGATTTCTTGACGCCTGGTAGTTGCAATAGCTGCCGCAGCTGAACTGACAGCTCCTCTAGACGTGCCCGAGCACCTCCAGGTGCGCAACAAACCTGCAAGGCTGATGGTATTGCTGCGGTCCAGGGATATCGGATAGGTGCAACAAGAATTCAAGATTCATGACATGCAATGCTGAATGGATGTCAAGACATGCCATGACAACTTGTGCAGGGTCAAGAAAATGTAGTACAAAAAGTAATGCAGGCGTGCACGCATCTCTAATTTTTGTTTCAGGGCACGGAATGCAACTGCCAGGGGGAGCAAATCCATGCAAATCCTGGCCTCCTCCAATCTAGCCAGCCGAGACTCAAGCTGGGCCTTCCGGGAAAAGTGGAGAAGCCGACCGGAGCCCAAAAGTAGCAAGGTTTAGTAAGGTTCCACAACAGCCTATGTAAGGGACTTGTTATATACACTGTATGAAGCTTGAATATACTCGAAGACTTTAGTCGCAAATGTCGTGGCCTGCATCCATGACCGGAATCACATTTCGACACTAGAATTGGACCATAAGCGAGAATGCCGAATACTGGAGTCCGACTTGATTCTCTCGAACCTTCTCATCTCTTTCCGCACTTTCCCATCAAGAGTTGCGCCTCTTCCTGAGGAGCCCGTCGAGCTGCGCCACTTTGCAACGCTCGGCGCTCTAGCCCGACGACCACCTGAGGCTGCA
Source organism: Breviolum minutum Mf 1.05b.01 (assembly GCA_000507305.1). Lineage (NCBI taxonomy): Eukaryota > Dinophyceae > Suessiales > Symbiodiniaceae > Breviolum > Breviolum minutum. Next base: position 42,504 of record DF241725.1, read on the forward strand.
ATTGCAAACGTTCTCCCTTCCTACTTGGACCTGACCCTACCACACAAACATGCTGCATCCTGCGGATCTCTTTCAGATCTTTAACTTAGCCATGTTTGAACATGAGATAAATATGACATATCAATGTGCGTACTTCTACAATATTATTACAAACATTATCCATCATTATCCTAAAGCTGTGTTTACCGTACTGTATCCTAGTAATTTACCATGGATACCAGTATTGGTTGCAAGGGGACCTGCAAGAGTTGCCGTTGCAAACGCTGCTGCCGCTGTCGGCACTCCTGGTGGGCAGCTTGTTGTTACAGCCACCCATTTCGAAAATAACTAAGCGGATTCCCCAAGTTGAGAAGGGTGAAAATCCAAAATGCTGTTAAATTGGAAACAATCAATATAGTGAGTTAGTCAAGGCAATTCCTTTTTTTTACACAAATCTAAGTCCAGCTTGTTAGAATCATCCGCAAAGTAGGAGTATGAGTCCTCCAGCTTTTGAGAGCTTTGCGCCTGTAAAGACAAGTCAGGGTTTGCTACCAGCACTGCCACAGTGAGAGTTGTCCAATGATTTTTTAAGAAGTGTCCTCAAGAAAAACTTGCAGTTGTGGACTGCAGACTTAGATCTGGAAATCGGTACTACTGTTGCTTACTCTGGCATGGTCTGTGTGTTCCAACATAGTTGGTAGCAAACCCGATTACTTTTGTCAAACAGCGAGAGTATGGAACACAGCATCCCAAGCAGTATGCCAGCATTGCGAACAAAAGAAGCCATTGCATTAGCCCTTGTCAAGCAAGCTCACACAACCCGCACCTGCAAATGGTCCTTTAAGTTTCCCATTCCAGATCGAAGCTCCTCAAAAGGCATGACCGGGTGTAGCAAACTGAGACATGTTATTACAATATATTACACTAATACAGATTCATTGATATATGCTACTCATATCTACTCATATAGAGTCCTCCAGGGCAGCTCCCAAGTCTTCCACCGCTTTCTGCTGCTGCTGCAAGCGCTGCTCCAAAGCAGGGAGGCCCACCTTTTTTGCGTCAAGGAGTGGACGAAACCATTTGAAATGACATGAAAACCTGGAAGTAAAGGAATCAAATAATTTCTACAATTTGATCGTGTTAACATGTCGTATTGAATTGAATCATTGAAATATATTGAAATATGAAGGTATCATTGAGAATTGGGACATTGTTTGGCCCACTGAGGGACTATAGAGACACCATTGGCAGCTCAGGAATCGCTTTGACCAAGCACTGCCCAACTACAGATACGGTACGAGGCAAGGCCCGACGAGAATAGTGGGTCAAGGAAAAAAGGAACTGACATGTAACGACGTTGGGCTCGGGTGTCATCATGAGAAGACTCGCATGAAATCCGGGCCAACTGACAGCCTGCAAATGATCCACACTTACGCGGATTTCGGAGTTCTGAAGAACTTACAGTATCCAAACCAATCCCAAGACTAGAGACAGTTTATGGAATCGATAAGTAAGACGAGCTGCCATAGCTTCAGGATAGCAAGAATTTGGATCGGGATTTGCTTGCAAGGCCTGCCGAGCTGCTTGAAAGCAGCCATGTATCATGTCAACTAGCAAAGTAGAACACTCCCATTTCATGTGTTCTTCCCACATGTGATCGAACACCTCAATTTCAATTCTGCTGAAAGCATCTGAAAGCATGAAACATCTTCAAGTCAAAATGGCCTGTAGCCACTTCATTTGATCCACCTCAGAACCAGCAGAGTCACGGCTCCCTATGGCCATCTTTGGCGCTTAAAATCCCCTGTTGCCTGCCGGATTCTATCCTTGTTATCCAAGCCACATGCTGCATTGGGTTGAATGCCTGTGGATTGTTGGCCTCGGACGTAAAAAATAAATCTACAACCACAGTTGCATCATTTCGGGATGGACTGGGATGAACAGGCTGGTACTACTTGGTAGTCAAGCTGCCTGCGCAAGAGCTTGAAGATTGGCCGAAAAAGAATAGCCTGGGTGACACTGCAGCTCTTTCAGCCTTAAATCTGTTCTAAATCATGATGTCAAGATGTATCTGTATTATACAAAATCAGTCCGGATGCTGTATGCCAGGAAGTTGCCAGCAGACCTCAGTTTGAGACATCTTGCTGCAGGATTGTCGTTTGGATGCCGCTTTCTGTGCATCCTAGTTGCAGCCGCATTCCGCCACCCTGTGCAGCAGCCATGGCAGCACTCTGTCTGTCTCCAGCAGCTCGGCCAAGGACTGGATAGAGCTCCTCAAAACTGATAGTCTGCGAGATGGAAGCTGAAGATCACAACTGAAAAGCTCTGAAACATCGAAATCAATTCAACATGAACATCAAGTTTACAATGCTGCGATGATGCTTTGCAAAAATTACTGCTGACCAAACTGTCCTCCATCCTTCGGGCGAGCTCCATGCAAATAAGTTGCGCCTCCTGGGCATTTGGGATGCCACCCATGCCACCCATGCCACCTCGCACCATCTTTGAATCATCACGCATGCTACATGAGTGACGGGTGTTTGCATCGGCTTCCATCAAGAGTGTTGTCCATCAAAGTAGGAACTGACATTGAGATCTGGATCTTGGAATATCTTGGAATCTTGCAAGCCTCCAGATGAGGCTGCACCAAACATGCCACCACTGGAGGATGCACCCATGCCTACCCCATGGAGCTCGACAGCTTTGCTTCGGATGAAGGACTTGTACCATAGGATGATACAACACGAACAAGTACAATCAAGTATGAAAGCACATCTTTACGTGAAATCCCGAGATCCGCAATCCTTCGCCAAGCCGGCCATCATGCGATTAATTCTGACTGATGCTAGTTGTAATTTTACATAGTGTCACTTGTGTCTGACGTTTCTGAAATGGTTAGGGGGACACGTCGGGAACATTGAAGGATGACTGAATTAGCAGTTGAGGCGCTTGTGCGCGCCTCCGGCTGGTGGCAAATCTAAGGATTGAGATTGTACATCTGCAACTTGATCAACAAACTGTGGATGTCAACATGTCCGGGATTAGTACCCATAGTCCACTGGTACCGAACCTTGTGGTAAAAAGCCGATTCCTGCCTTTCCTCAGAAAAGTATTGAAATGTCTGATTGTAGTTGATATCCAAATTCATTGTATAGGAAATGGTTGAGGGCCACTGCGGGCATTCCCATTCCCATAACGTAAGCCTTGCAGTCTTCGCATGACTTTGCTGATTTGGAAGAATCAGACCGTTGAAGATCTTTTAAGATCTTTAGCTCCAGTCCATGTGTAGAAGAAAGGAAATTACAAGATACTGATTTTTTGTGAGTGAGATTACCTGGTCCAACAAGCCCGCCGCCGCCGAGTTACCAAATCCTCCAGAGGAAGCTGACCCGCCGAATAAACCTCCACCTTGTGATGCAGCAGCTCCAAAAAGACCGCCCCCTCCACTGCTAGGAGCACTTCCGAAGAGGCTTCCCCCACCACTGCTCGCGGCACCCGTGCTGCCGAACAGGCTTCCTCCGCTGCTGGCAGCGCCAGTGCTGCCGAAGAGGCTTCCTCCGCTGCTTGCGGCACTCGTGTTGCCAAAGAGGCTTCCTCCGGTGCTAGCGGCGCCAGTGCTGCCGAAGAGGCTTCCTCCGGTGCTAGCGGCGGCAGTGCTGCCGAAGAGGCTTCCTCCGGTGCTAGCGGCGCCAGTGCTGCCAAAGAGGCTTCCTCCGCTGCTAGCGGCACCAGTGCTGCCGAAGAGGCTTCCTCCGGTGCTAGCGGCGGCAGTGCTGCCGAAGAGGCTTCCTCCGGTGCTAGCGGCGGCAGTGCTGCCGAAGAGGCTTCCTCCGGTGCTAGCGGCGGCAGTGCTGCCGAAGAGGCTTCCTCCACTGCTCGCAGCGCCTGTGCTGCCGAAGAGACTTCCTCCGCTGCTGGCGGCACCGGTGCTGCCGAAGAGGCTTGCACTGCTACTCGATCCTGAGCGGTGGCACCACAATGAAAATGAAAGTGGCATGCTTATACTGTCCCTCTCTTCTCGTTAATCTGTACCAGAGTTGTCTGGACTTTGGGGGTGATTCTTCGCCTTCTGGCTCTTGAATTATCGTTCTTTGAATTTTCCCTTGCACGCCGCACTAGGAAGCACACAAGCCAGGCGCCTCCGGAAGCAGCACCAAACATACCTCCTCCGGTGCCAGCACCAAAAAGGCTGCTACTGCTGCCTGCACCAACGTGTCAGCGCAGATGTGTGATACTTTTTCAAGCAATCAGCAAATCAAGCAAATTTCTGAGACAGGCCGCTGCTCGTGAATTACGCCTGCAGAGCCACTACCAGCGCCGAATAGGCTTCCTTCCGAAACGTTGGGTAGACGCGGGTAACAGTGGGTCGTGCTGTGTTTTGGCCTAACTGACCTTTATCCTGATACTTTTTGCTGTCTTAGCATGTCTCAACCACTCAACAGTGGAACTGCTGCTTTGAGGACCATAGTCTTAGAGACAAGACTGCTAACTAGAGGACGAAAAGATGGTGAATAGGACGAGGCTACTGATGTCAGTTATGATTGGTTATGAATGGCGTCAAGAGGCATGGGTCCTCCAGAAGAGGCACCGAACATGGCTGTAAAGGCCCTTTTGTTGAACAACGCTTGGAGCCGAACAGCATCCAATAAGAATCAAAAACAGAAACTTGCGTCCCACGATGTGATACTGTACCACCTAACGTGTTTTCTTGATGCAAATTAGCTAGGTATTCTCTTATTAACGTGCTTCGCATGACAATGTGAGCACGCAACTGACACTGCTGCTGCCCACTTTTCAAGAAACTCACAATTCAAATTGCGAAGGACATGGCACGTAAACATTGAAAACATCAAACTGCAAACTTAGAGCTGTGTCCCTTGCAATCTCCTTTCGTGGAATCTGTATCTTCTTCATTGAAGGCGCCTTTCAAAATGCTGGCAGTTGTTTTAATGAACTCCACATGAGCCTACACACGTGAAAATCAAGACATATGATGTAATGTTGGACATGTCAATTCAAGAAATGACTGGCCGCACGTGTGGCAACAATCTGGTGAACATCAACAGTGCGAGGGTTGGGTTAAATGGAGGTTTTTAGGAACTCCCCTTTCGCAACTCTTTCCCGAACCTTTTGCCTCTTTCACCGTCCCATGAGGGTCATGCTTTTTCACAATGAGAGACTGGGATGGCTCAGCATAAGACAACAAATTATCCGCATGTATAGTTGCTTTCTTCGCGGATCTTTCGCAAAGGTGGAAATTATGGTGAAAACGCCACATTTTTTGCTGAGAAAAAACCCATGGAAAGGTTTCACACCATCCAGGTCCACAGGAAACATTCGCAAGATGAGTGCCAACGCAACGTACTGATATTACGTCCTCGCCCGGAATCATAACCCCTTGAAGATCCTAAGGTGATCGTCAATAGGCACTATAGACTAATGTGAATGAGTGTCAAGTCTTTGAGACCGTTCTGTTCACCAAAGAAAACCAACAGCCATCAACAGCCGCAGTAAGGGTGTCTTTGATGCTCGATCTCTCATTGCCCTCTGCCCCAAATTTGTGTACCAACACTTTCATGATAGGTTTCTTGTTCAACACCGTGGTGGCCTCTGGAACCATGGCTGTCATGGTGCGAAATCGCCTCTCTTGGGGGGCGAAGATGTGCAAAACTGCCCTGCCGGAGAAGCTGGGCACACCTTCAAACACCTTGAAGTTGTATGCGTTCTGAATGGTTTTGACAGGCCACGAGCCACGAGTTTTTCTAGATTTTATGCCAGTGGAAGACATTTTACGTAAAGTATCAAAAATGTGGGATAATTAATGTAGCTTTGGTCTGTGTTTTGTGGGTCTCTGCGCAGTCGCACGTGGACAAGCTCGCCTCTAACTGCCATCCAAACACACATTTATGCGGGAACTAAGGCTTGGAAAGGACATGAAAGGACCATTCTTTTCTGGGTATGGCTCTTCATAACTTTTTTCAGAGGCTAAAAAGCTGCGGGAGAAGATTCAGCTTTTGCCAACCAGACAAACAACGTAACGAACAACTGATCAACTTACCCCTACCCCAAGTGATGGAACATGAAGGCATTCTAGGTCACCTCTGAACTAGCAACAGTTGCACCATCCGCACCACATTTGATAGAACGATTGGCTTAACCATCATCGAGAAGCCATTTACTGCCAAGTGGCTGCAAGCTTCACTGTGGAACTCGAACAATGAGTTGGTAACTTGAAGGATTACAACTTGGATTGCGCTTTCAAGGCCTTCTGATTGTAATTGACCAACTCACTGTGGAAAAAAGCAAGCTCTAGTGTTGCAGAGCTGCTGTCAATGTAGAATCTATCAGGATTCAAAAAAGATCCAAAACTCTAAGCGAATTCTGGTGCTAGACTTTGGCATATCTGGCCCACTTTGCGGGACATCAAACCAACAGGAAGACAGTTTGAAGGCGCCACATTTGTTGTCGACGCTTCAAAGAAGCCATATACGTGGCTTTATCACCTCTCGTTTTGAACGGGTCTACTCCATCATACTCCAGCCTCTTACACAACTGGGGTAACTACCTTGGCGGTTTCCCACCATGTCCTGACAAGCAAAGGGCTCTCTTGTAAAACAAGTATTGCGACAGCATCCCAATCCGTTTGAAATCTGCTAAGAGCAGAACCAATTCAAAATTCCAAACATTGCGACTTACAATTGCGATTGGACACTGACAATGACAATGGACAGGAAAAGCATGCTTGGCTTAGCTGTGTGCATCAGTTCTGGTGCCAAAAAAACGAGCCTGCCAAACAAGTCATCAATGCCCTTTACACGGCCACGTTCTTGAAGATCCTGCCAGGCACTGGCGACACGCAACGCTGAAAACCCCCAAAGCACCGGCAAAACCAGGGGAACGATCATCTGGCTGCATGGAACGCTCCTCCAAATGTTGCTCGACCAAATCTTGCGCCATCCTTGTGTAAGTTCATTGAATTAAGAGGTCACTCTTTACAGTGTCTAGCTATATAGCTGTCTTTGTGTGCAAGTGCGTGCATGATATACCTACTGTTGGATACAGTCCTGTAGTGTATTATGTAAGTCTGAATCCTCGCATTATGTAGATTTATAATGATTTACAATATACATGTTAATTAAGGAATTATATAGCGGATGCACGCCAAACCAACGAAAGCACAATCTTGCTGGTCCAGATTGCTCTAATGATAGTGTCTGCTCAATCTTCTCGGCATCCGTGGGCATCCCCACATGGCTGCGGTACCACTGCCATACATCTCGTTGCATAAATCCCCAGCCGTGCCGGGTGACACCTATATAACGGCAAACAAATTCAGCGATGCACAAGGCGTTCGGCACATGTAATGTGACGGATCACTTGGATCACACTATAAAAGATTCGTCACAGACTGCCTGCAAAGTGCGCATAATTGCCTGATGCTACGAAGCGGTTTGTGTCACACGTCTCAGAAAAAGCACTGCATAAATACTGAGTTCCACTGACGCAAAATTCATTTCACAGCTACTTCAGCAACACCAGCCTTCTCTCGGTTCGTTTGCATCCGCAAGATAGATTCCAAGTACCTGCAAAGAATACCCAAAAAAAACATCAGGAAGCAAAGTCCGTACCCACAGACAGCAAAAAAACCCTCCCCAGTCTCCTCCCGCCCGTGCGGGGAACTCTTTGGAGTCAGATGCAATCAAGTCTCCATGGCCCGGCCTGCAAGATATTGCAGTTATATAGATCTTTTTGTATCTTTTTGTCACCCATCTTGGAAGCCTTTTGAAAAGATTTCTAAGGAATTTTGTTGTTTTCCTCTTCACTTGTGCCCTTTTGTAAGTTCTGGGCAGTAGAATGACACCATTGTCACCAGCATCCATTGCGAGCCTGATGGAATCTCTGCATGCATCCCCACCAGCACTTCAGCCAAAGGCTTTCAGTGAGGTAAATCCAGCAAGTTGATTTATGTGTACATATGAGGGCTCATATATAGATATTTACTTATTATATAGTATAGCCGACTAATGTAAGGCAATAATTTGATTGCGAGTATCATATATCATAATCACCACCCCCTTAATGGGGGGGGAGGGTCAAAATGTAACAGTACATTTTAACGTCTGTAAAACATCGCGTTTGGAAAATTGAAAAAAAATCAAAAAGGACGTCCCATCCCACCGATCACCCATTTTTTTTAATGGTAAGACGTCAAAATGTAATATTACATGTTGACGTCTTACCCGTGTTTGACGTCTTGTCCGCAGCACTTGTTACTTTTT
>DF241725.1:51002-71753 GCA_000507305.1 Breviolum minutum Mf 1.05b.01
GGGGGGGGGAAAGCAAAAAAGTATTGTACTGTTACATTTTGACGTCCCCCCCCCGAATCGGGTAACTAAGGGGGTGGTGATTATATCATATATATATGTATAATCCTAAATGTACGTTAAAAAAATATCCTACGGTACATGTGCCCATGTTAGACAGTCACCACTTATGGAATGGTCATTCATCTGCGAGGAGTTTGGAATCGACGAGGCCTCAGCAATCGCTTCAAGGATTTGTTGTACTCCAGCAATGTGTTAAATCGAGCTGTCCGTCCACCAAGAACCTGAGGGTTGGAAGAGTTTGCAAAAAAGGCGACAATTTTTTTACATCTTTGCTGGCCAAGATATGAGGTGAACAATTATAAATATACATATAACATATACGTAGATGTGGCTACTCCTGTATAACTGTAAAACAAACACCATATAATATTGCTTTTGGGATCCTCTTCTTGCGCTGAAGTGAGGCGAGAGCCCAAATGGGAAAATGATCTGTCACGACCACTCGGCTTCAACTGTGATAATTTGTGGCGCCCAACGTTGTGGAGGCCCAACAAAGAGGCTTAACAGGGCTCAATCAAGCTTCTATCAAACCCAGGGCTGGAAATGACTACGATTGCAGTATGCACATGGAATTCTGAACAAAAAACACTCATTTAAAACATAAACAATGATCATAATCGTTCAATAAACTGTCTTTTGGCCCTCCTCTAATTCTTTGACCCCAAGGCCCCAAGGCCACAAAATTCAATAACTTCAGTTTAATAGTCAAATATAGTCAAATCATATCTGCCTCATCATGACCACAATACTTCAACCTCAGGATATCAAGCCCGAGATGCACAATCTCCGGTGAAGATCGCCTCAACTTGACCGGCCTGCCAGGTTCAACTTGCATCCAAAACCCATCGAAGTGGAAGCAGGCGAATCGCAAGGAAGAAAAGCGATTTGATGTGGTGACCGCCTCTTCCAGTAAGAGGCAGATGCTATCCACACCTTTGTTTTTTTCACAACATTTCCCAACATTCCCAACATCTCCATCCAAGATGGAAGCATCAAATTCCGAGGCTGACACTGTGACCTGGCCTCGGTGTACAGCAGAAATGCCCCACTTTTTGGTGCCCCGCATTTTTGAGTGCCGCTCGTAAACAGCACTCGCAGGATGGAATCTCCAACTGGTAACTCCTCACCATCGACGAGTCGATAAGTTAGAACATCCGAAATGATACAATTAATAGATACTGCCTGCATCTTGAATCAGTTCCAAGCTGAAAAAAATATCTCATAATTGTATGATGATTTGAAGAATATCGAAGGGCTCTCCTGGAATTCAAACAAAGTTTGACAGCCTTCGGGGACCTGTTGCAGGAAGCCAGTGGGTCAGCAGACTTTGCCATCCAGCCAAGTTGCAACAACCCAGCCTTTTTGGACACCTAATAACATCTAATAAGATTGCATTGTTGAGCAACTCATTCAACCTTTTACCTGCCTGACCATCACAACCACAGCCGTGCTTCCTGATGCAGCATCAACAAGCAAGCAAAAGATATTTTTCTTTCAGCCTTGGCTCAACAATGTCTCAACAGACTTGGCTTCTGTCTTCGATCGCCTTCGTCCTGCTGAAAAAGCTTGTGCCAAACTGCCAGGGGAGAATTGTTCGCAATCTTGGTCACCCAAGACCTGCACGAAAACAAAGGCGGGGCACCCATCCTCTCAAGTCAAATGCTAGCCCTGCACCTGCAAATTATATCAAATTATGGGTATGTCGCTACTCCGATTATTACACCCCTCTCAGCTCCATAAGCTCCATACGCAAGGCAACCATTTCCAAATTGTGACCTCCAGGGTGGCGAACGAAGAAGCTCAATCACAAGCCGCACCTATCCCCAGTGATCATATAGGGCCTTTGGAAAAGCTGACTGCACAAGAGGCAAGCCACTCACATGATCCTGGGTACAGCAGTTCCAGCCGGCTTGGATTTGACCCGAGACGTACCAAAAGTGTCTGACTATGAAAAACCGCATGCAGAGTCAGTATAGACGTCATGTCATAGTTCTGTTGTGTTGCCCACTATGCTAACAATACCGACGACAACCTTCCATTCATGCTAAGGATGGCTCGTAGTGTCCGTGTGTGAGGACCACCTGTCACTCGGCCGCCATCTTTCCAGAAATCCCTTCCCAAAGTGCTGATGCAATGATGATGCAAAGGTGCAGTACAGGTACCTCCCATGGCCTTGCGGCCTCCTTTTTTCACTTGAGCTTCAAGTCACAGCCACTATGGTCCACTATGGTCCTGGTGAACCTTGAGATGCTGCAGCAGTTGCCTCACTGGTAGATCCATAGCCTTCCGGTAGATTTGGTGTCTCATTGCTTTTCAGGGTCCCTCTCCTTCCAGTTGCTGTCTCCTGGCAGGTTGCTTTTAAGACTTTAAGCAAACAACAAACAAAATAACAAAAATATGCATGAAAAAATGACGAATCTGTGTTTCCAACCAACTCTTCCTCTTCATCATCATCTTCAATTGGTTCGAACCATACTGCTTTGCCAGCAATCCGCAATTCCAAGGCCTCAACGCCCAAATGCAATAAGAAGCACACCATTTCAAGTCTCAACAATGTGCAGGTTTTTGCAATAGCTAAGCTGTGGCACGTAACTTGCAACCACTCCGCAAGCCCAGAGATGTATGTTCAATGAAAGCATGATGTAGAACAGATTAACCGCCGTAGTGTTGTCAGTTGATCGCTTGCCTCAAGGACCAAGGACACATCCCAGGCACGTGAACGAAAAATTCAAAAGACCTCATAATATGATGCCTTTGAGGCTGCATGATTTCAAGCCCTTTTTGACACAAATCATCGGATCGTGGGTTGCAAACGTGATACCCAACATAACCTCGTTCCATATCATCAGGCAGATCTCCTTGAAGTTGCCTGTTCCATCCTGATGCATGACGACCCCAAGGCATGCAAAGGTCTGATTTTGCTTGATTACTCAGGTGTCTTGAACAACAAAAAATACAGAAAGTCACCCCGTTTAATTTGTCATGTTCGTACAGCATGCCTCAAAGCCGAACCAAGCAATCTCTAAGATGCATTGAACAAAGAGCATAAGCGCAAAGAACCTCGCACAAAATGCAACCGCATTGCAGGTTTCAAGCAAATGCATCAGATCACATGAATCCCTCAACAAGCCATATTACAAGTATGTCCTGGCCATGATTGGTGCTGGCACGGCTGGTCACAGCCAAGAAATGCCCCCCCTCCCACCGGTAGGGGCTGAGGTGCGTCTTGTCAGGATCTCGTCCGAAAGCAGTTTCAAATGGGCTTATACACTAGCTTTAGCCAAGCAGCTAATGATCACTAGGAAAAAGTCTCTATCAAAAAGGGAGGTTTCTGAAAAAAACCTTGTGAATCTTTGTGAGCCTTATCTGAGCCATCAACTTGCAAATGGAGGCTTTGCATGGATTTGTCGCATAGGACACGGGGGTTCTTAGATACATACAAGTGAATAGATTTCCCCCCCCGTGTTCGGAAACCTAATCAATCGTTTGCACAAGGTCGCTTAGATTCGCAGATTGCAAACAGGCTGCGTGACGGGGATGCGAACCTCAAAGAATGCACCTTAAAGTTGATCACAAGCTCATCAAGCATCATGGAATCATCAAGCGCAACTCCTCCCCACTGAGGTTTAAACCCAGCAATCCAGCAACACCAGAGATTACCATGGAAACAATCAGGATCCACAAGGAAAGGGTGCTGTAGTAGCCTTGGAGTTGCTGGAAGGTATTGCTATCAGCTGCTATGATGATGTTCATTCTGAGGTCCAAGAGGCTTTTGCTGTGCTCCGCTCCATACACCTAATGATGCAAACATTCCAAAACCTACATCAATACTTTAGCAGTTGGCATTTCACCATATTTCACCCCTCGCAACCTTCTTCCCAAAGGTTTTCCCTCAAGTTCTGCCGTGGCCTGTCCCATGATTTGGCAAAGGCCAGCTGCAGCAAAGAAGATTCCAAATGCGACTGTGCCCCAGCCTAAGTTTGTCAACTTGAAGCTGCTGAATTGCTATAATAATGCTGCTATTAAGAATCATCTTCCCCATATATATATATATATGACATATTATTATCAATACTTCTTGGACACATCCACAACAACTTCCAACTCCTTAAGTATCTCTGCACTGGTCATGAGATCTTGGAGAGTTCAATGCACCATCCAAGTCACGCAAGGGAAGTTTGCAGCAGGTCCGTTGTCCATCAGAAAGGTCGGCAGCATCAATGCGTGTTGAGTATTTGATCGCGGTACTTGAATCCATCCAGCCAACCTGGTGATGACTTCCATTTTTTTGCCAATTTTGCATTTTCTTCAGAGATGATCAAAATATATGTATCAAAAACCACCTGGTCAACAACATCAATTTTTGGCAGTGTTTCATCCTTTTTGACTGGCCACTGGCCTCATCTTTTGATGTTCTTGAATGTTCTTGATGGTTTTTTTCATAAATTTGAGACAGGGCTTGGTCTATCCCCTGCCTTGAAAGATGTAGAGAATCGTCTGAACGTGAACCGGGGGTTTCCGGAAAGGCCTGTCACACCTCAGCACTCAAACACTCCAAATTTTTAAAAAAAGATGATAAAACAAGTCAAGCACTAAGTGACTACTGTATCACCACAAAGTGTGGGAGAAGTCCTAAAGGTAGAAATCCAGCAGGTTTATGCAGGTTTCATGTTTCCAAGCAAACTCACACATACAATCTTACCAATCTTTACCGCAATGTAAAGAAAGGTTTGTAGGAGCATGTTTCAGCTCACGGCCCATGGATAACAATTTCTGTCAAGGAGCTGACTGAGAATTGGAAAGACACAGCTCAAAGACTAAACTTGAGCCAGAGATGTCAAAGTATGTTGCAGGCAGGAGGATTGCAGTTGACTACGTTGGCAGTAGCTCCCAGAATTGTACTTTAATAGCCATAGTAGATTTCCCAAGCAAGACGTCTCTTCACACAGGGGAGCACCGCAAAATCAAAGCCGTCATTCCACTTGGGACAAAATAAAAAACTGCAAACAGGGCCAGCGCCTGGGTGATTTCTGCGCCCTCTTCAAGCAAAACCTTTTTTCCAGCTAGTGGAACGAAACAAATTTTGCAATGGGTGCCCCGAAACATGTGCTATTTGTCCAAAACATGTTTGCAATCTTTGGAATCTTTTTGCCAACTCTCTGTGTAAATTGTAAATTCAAGATGTTTCATTCAAATTGATGCAAAGTGTGGGCGAAAATGAAATCATTCAACGTTTTCGGGCTCAGGTTGGTGCTTGCTGAACTAGAGACCACCTGCGCATTCAAAGCCATGAGATGGTGCGCAAAACGATGTTCGATCTTTCGCATGGATCCTGAACATATATTTAAAATGCTGTGTGACCGTTCCTGCATGTCTCGAACGATAATTGCAATGATTGTCACAATTGTCATGTTCCAAGCATCAGCAAGACTCTTCGGGCAAGAATGAACACACCCGCACCAGGCAGAGTTCCCGTCTGATGTGTCGATCAGGATGCGTTCCTGCCCATCGCCAACCAAATACGTGTTCGTTCCTGGCAGGCTGTAGCTTTGGTCCTTGTTTTTCTAGGTTTCCTAGCGTTTCCAAAGAAGCAAGATAAGAATCTGTCACTAAATAATGATGTCTTGTCTTGCATCGTTAAGCATCTCCAGCACCTTGCAAAGTGAGCTGGCCAGGGTTTTGCCCAGTAATTCGAATGACCTGCCGCAAGGCCGTCCCAGGTCCATCTGCAGCATTGACAAAGACCGTTTTACCCATTCTCAGGCCCCTGACCTTGGGGTGAACTCGCTCAACATCCTCAGTGTCAAGCCCAATGCACAAGGTATCATTGTAAGAGCAGGAACGTGATTCCCCAATAAAAACACTGTAATTTGTAATGATATCAAAACCAAATGAATCATTTTGGGGATTTGGGGGGCAGGATCCGCCAAGTGACTGCAAGATGAGGTAGGTCCTCTGGCTGGCCAAGGACCTACGTAAGTCCAAGCAGTTTCTGTCACATATGGATACACATGGTGCGTCCTGACACATGCTGAAACTCCAATCTTTGCCAGGGCACAGCATCGACCATCCATATCGCATTCAGGGACCTTGCCATGAATCCAAGCCAGCATCTGTCAAACATATTTCACAGTTGCGCACAACATGTAAAAAACATGCTACAAAGCCCATGGGCAACATGGCGATATCCCGATATACGCGTTCTTTCACATCGCTGAGAATATTAAGTGATTGGTCTTCCCAACCAGAAAAAAACGACAACAATGCCCAATGCGGATTTAGGTGACCGCTGGCCCTGGCATTTCTTGGCTTTACTCACTCACTCACTCACTCCATCCATGCATCCATCCATCCATCCATCCATCCATCTATGTATGCGTGTGCGTGTGTGATAAATAACGTGAAATCAGACTTAACTCACCAGCATTCACACGCCATAGTTTTCATCTTGCTTGATCTTCTGCATGCACCTTCACCCTCTAAGGACAGCACGCTGACTGGCCCATGACAACACTATAGCTGCTAGCTCTGACTGCACCCTCTATGCGTAGATCTTGTAACAAGATGAGGCAGAAGCTGATCTGATTGTGACATTTGCGTGATGGTGATGAGGATACAGGATATATACATGATAATAAATGTGTTTCTACCACCTTAAGATGCATCACACTCTATATTTAAGTCACGCTATTTTTGTTATTCAAGCATGGTGAAACGCATGCCATGGGGTTTTGCACGTGGCGACACAGGTATGCAGGCCGCTCACAAGGTTACTTTGAGCCTTGAACCACGTCATCAAAGCAGGATTGAGGAAACACATTCAATGCCATGATGTCCCTTGTTGAAGGCCCATGATGGGCCAGTGGCGCAAAAACAGCCACTCCTTGGTGCTCTTTTGGCTCTTTTGGGTCTGGGCAGTGTCTTCAAGAAGCTCTCCAACTCTGCACCAACGCTGCCCAGCACCTGCCGTTGAGGCTATGGATAGCCAGTCGCTAAACAGTAACGACTCAGCACCGTCACAAAGAGATTCAGCACTCGCTGGGGCCCTTGGGACTACATCTGCTTGGCGCGCCTTGACCGCTGCTGGTTGCCGCTGTCTTTCGCAGGCAACGAGGGCAGAATTGACGGATATCAAATCCTTGGCTGATTGCAATGAATTGAACGGAAACTGAGGGTCAGTCCGTCAGTCCATCAGCATATTTCATGATTCTTGACCTCTGAGATACCAGCAGCTGAGAGCGACCTCTCGGACTCAGACTTTGATTTTCATGTGCAAATCCACATAATAAGTAAAGCATTCATACATCAATTCAATAGAATTCATTTAATATTCAAATTCCTGGCTCTAAACGTGTTTTCATCCGCTCTTTTTGCTGTTCCTCTTACCTTCCAATTCAACGACCTGTCTTCCATCTAGACATCAGTTCTTATTAGAAATTGAAGCTGCCAAACAACAAGGGAGGCAGTTCACAAACGAACCACCTGATAGGCATTGCTGTGAGAAGTCTTAGCGCAGGGAGCCATTGGCTTGATCTTTCCTCAGGTGACTTGGCTCAAACTCTGTTGATTTTACAGCTGGTGCATCATCAAAATAAGCTCAAGACACTAGCAGCAATCACGGCGTTGAAGGTTGTTGCCTTAATGCACCCAAAAAAAACACATGAATCAATGGATAATCGGATAACATATCCATTTGGATAACTTGCCCCGGCTGAATCTGTGCACCCGGGCACTGGGTTTCACCTGCATCAGCAACATCTCCGACCTCACTGGGTTCCAACACAACACGCCTTCCCGACAGCCGTTGCATCATCAACCCGACATACCCAAGGAGCTGACAACAAAGATGAAGCTTCCCCCCAAAGGCCACACCTGGCTGTGCTCTCATGAATGAACCATATGCTCAGGCTTTAGAATCTTTAGATTCCTAGATCTGCTTCAAAACAACTTACAACACCCCCATAAGGCTCATTGGCAGTGAGCACCTTCTGAAACAGCTTGCAAATCATTAAAGCTTGAGTTACAGTGTTTAATGTCCACCGCGTGGGCGTGTATTGTACAGCTTCCCTGATTGTCCAATCAGAACTAGGACAATTTGCTGACCCTTGACTATTCATTACAAGTCAGCAATCCGGTTTGAGGTGCCCAACTTCTCGCACGCACTGATTGTTGAACCTTGGAAACGTCCAAAATAAAAAGGGGGTAGCAATTCCATCTTTCTCGAGTGACTCAAGAGTTTTGAGTTGATTGGTGTTAATCGCTTGTGTTTTATTGTGGCTTTGGACATGCTCCTTACATTTTCTTACGTCCTATGAAATAAACTACACTTTTTTTGTTTCTGGCAAAATGCACGGGTAGCAAGGGTGCGGCTGCACGTAACTAAGCCAGCTGGTAGACCTAGGATCGAAATCGTTTTAAAAAAACAAGTCTGATGTGACAGTTGGAAATCTGAAGATGTAAATACCCTGGGTCCACTTTGCTGCCCCTTCTCTCGGCTGCAGCTTTAAGGTACAAGCTTGACGAACGCATACTTGACAACCTCATGGTTGACGCTAGGGGAAGCTTCATGGACTCCATGCAGCCGGTGGTTGAAATCTGAGGCAAGAACGACCTCACGGCCCAAAGCCATCGGTTTGCATTCTCGCAAGCGCTGATGGTGGCACCTCTGAGGATTGAAATGTCACCATGGATTGCATAAACTCTGAGATCAGTATAGATCAGTTACAAACTGAAAGAAAGGACTGGCAGAAAGAGCACTTAGTTTTTTTCCTGTAGCATGGCTTTGCCACCGCTTTCAGAGTCTGTTGGCAAGCTGCCAGGCATCACATAGTTGTGACACAGGCAAGCCTCCCACACTATCGTGGAGATTTCACTATGGAGCCTAGATGAGGAGCACGGACCAATATTCAAAACGGATCAAAATGGTAACGCACCTCATAGTTGGGAAAGATTGTCTTCTTTATTGAAGACTGTCAGACTCCAAAACTATTTCTGCAGTCTTGGTTGCATTGTCTCCGCGCGGTGCTAAAGAGGCTTCACACCTTCAATAAGAATGAGCTCAGCGAGTGCCCATTGTAAGATTGCACCAGAGACCATGTAGGTAAGGGTGCATGCTCCCATCACTCCTGACACGCAGGCAAGCACAGTAATTCGTTCCCTTGTGAATGTGTTCCATCGCCGCCCTTTATGAAAGTGTAGTCCTCCTCGGACCTCAAGAAGCTGATTTGAAAAACAACTTATTACCAGATTCGAAGGCCATACATTCTCATTCACATGCCCACTTGACGGGAAAACTCATTGGATGACTTTTGGAATTCCCTTGCAATTCTGATACTCTCTGCTTTCTTGGACTTGGGTGCCTGCAATTAGCCAGCAACCACGGCGAAGCACAGCCCATGAATAGCCTGTAGCCTTGCCAACTGTGGATTCATGTGTTGGCCAAAGTTCTGCCTTCAAACCACACACGTTTTGAGGATTCTTAGCGCTGTCACGACAGGGTTTCAATGAGGGTTTTTGCAATGCCCACGTAAACTCGCCTCACGTTGTCTTCTATGGCCCCGCCTTCGCTAAACACTGTGCACCACGTAAATTGCCCAGTAGCAAGGCAGCCCAAACCTGACCCATCATTCGTACTTGAAGCACTTTCCGAAGTCATCATATGAATCATGTGACAGGAAAAAATGTATTCAAAAACGAAAGTGCAAACTATGACAGCTTGCGCACAGGACCATAATCTTACTCTCACACTCACTCTCTCACTCTCTCTCTCTCTCACTTGAGACACACACACACACATGGACACACTTCATTTGGATTCATTTGGCATAGTTCTTCATAGCTTAGCTATGTATCATACTGGATCACCAAATGCATACTACAAAAACATATATATATATATGCAAAACATACAAAAGAATAGAGCACCCAACATCTGACAGCTGAGGTCTATGCGTCATCTGGGTTTACTGCTGCTCCACCACTCAGCAAACTTCCAATCACCTCATCTGCACTGTAGGACTGCCTTTTATTTTCGATGGTGGAACGGGAACAGCCCAAATACCTCTGACTAAGACCCCAATCCTTCTCGTTACATTGAGTGTGCAGTAGCTTCCTCTTGTTTCTGCAGTGCCTCCGTATGGCCATGTAGGACGGCCGCTCGCAATGGTGTGGGCTCGTGCTGGTTGTAGTTTGGATTGGCTCCACCTGAGACAATCAACATCAGCTCCGACCGCTATGACTGGTTTCTCACACACAGTCACAACTGGCAGCACGGCCAAAACGCTCTCAAAATATTTCAAGATCTCTTGTCAAATCATTGGGATTCACACCTGCTATGAGTCTGCTTACTGCTTCGGAATGGCCACCCCGTACAGCAGCATACAAAGGGCAGTTGCGTCGTTCGCCGGAGGTTGCAGATGTCTCCACATGCGCCTCAGAACAATCTTTCATCAAATGTTTCGGAGTGGTTTGCAGTGGTTTGACACAGTTCTATGGAGCAACCTGAGACTGCACTTTTTGATACTGTTTTGGTCTCTGCAAGGGATTCCCCTCACACTTTTTCGACAGGACTGGAGGCTCATGGAGGTTTAGAAGTGTTTGATTCACGGTGAGTGCAGTAAGCGAAGGCTGGAGGCTAAAATAATCCCGTAAGAACAGGTATTTATATCTACAATTCATGGATGTTCCCCCCAAAAAAGGAGATGCTATTTGACTTGAATGGTACTCAAACCCAACTCTTCAGATTTCAAGCGGTAGCTGGATGATCCCAAGATATATGAAGGGCTATCCATCAATCCATCCGAGCCAAACTCCATCAGCTGAGATCCACCATCAGCGCGCCTGCTTGGCCAGCAGCCAGGCTATCACTTCGGAATGACCGCCCACTGAAGCCATGTACAATGCGGTCGAGCCACCCAGCATCTCCTGGAGTGTCTTGTGTAAATGTTGTGTAAATCCATGGGATGGGACCAAATGGAACAAACCTTGGCAAATACTCTCCATATTCTTCTCGATCTAAGACTGTGGTACCAGTACTCATTGATACTCATTGCATATCATTGCCACTGCAACAGTTTGAAGGTCTAATCTACAGAGCCATGCTCCTTCTGTACATCCGCTCGGCCAGCCAAAAGCCAAGCAACAGCTTCAATGTGCCCACCTTGCGCGGCGACGTGTAAAGCTGTCCCACCACTGCGAGTTGTCCCGCTGATATCAGCTCTGGCAACCAGTAAACGTGCCACAGACTCTGCGTGCCCATGCAGGGCAGCGTAGTGAAGGGCGGTGGCGCCGTTGCTTGCAGATACGTTCACAGATGCACGTTGAGCAATTAAGCGTACCATTACATCGATGTGGCCACTTTGGGCAGCAAGGAAAAGTGGAGTGATGCCACCTTCCATCAAAGCATCCACCTCTGCATTCCCTGCCAGAAGCCAGGCTACAGCTTCTGTGTGCCCATTTTGGGCAGCCACATGAAGTGCAGTGCCACCACCTTCCACGGACGAGTTTGGAGCGGCCCCACCAGCTAGAAGTCGTGCTACTGCATCTGCATGTTGTCCTTGAGCAGCAATGTACCTGCCATGCATCCGAGTAGAATCTTACTTGATCTGGCCACAGATCTCAGGTACTGAAGTTGCAGCCATGACGGGCAAAACAGTATGGAGTTAAATCGATGCGATTTAATGCACTGTAATTGCGGAGTATTTCAAATGCATAAAACGATATGCAACACCGCCAAGAAAGAGCCAAGCAGCAAAGCTGTAGTTCCACCTGGTGCCAGCTGATTCACCTCTGCACGGGCTGCCAGCAAACGCGATATTGACTCTGTATGACCATTGTGAGCAGCCATATGCAACGGGGCAACTCCACCCAGAGTTGACCGGTTCACAGATGCACCACCAGCAATCAGCCGTTGAATGTCGGTGTCATTGCCAGCAGCAGCTGCAGAATGGAGAGAACCACGCACACCCTCAGGACGTATCCTGTGATAGAAGGACTTTCCTTGGCGCCAACGGAACAAGCAAAAGTTAGAGGTGGACTTGCTTTGAAGGCCTCGGGTCATGACTTGTTTTCTTACCTCTTGCTTGCAAGTCTCGTCAACGTCAAGGCTAGTTATGAGAGTTCATTCTTTCACATGCATGGCTAGCCGGCTACCCTCACCTAACCACTTTCCATAAATATCACACCAAGATATAGCACATCAAACAACGTTTCATAAGGGTGCATGCAACACATAGACATAAACCATGATCTGCCATGAATATATATATATATCAGATATCATGAATAAATGATATGTTATAGATACACTGTGTCTCAACATAACATGCCCAGCTCAGCGCCTGCTCCCCTCAAAGGTCTATGTTTCGCGGGTGTGTTTCGGAGGTCTGTTTCGCCAGCCTTACCTATTTGCAGCAGGGCTACCAGACGCAGGATCCACCTCGAAGATCCCCTCCTCCAGCAGTGACTTGTTGCACACTGGGCAACAGGCTTTGACTGCAAACCATTTCCTGAGGGCAAGCAAACACAGGCAAGGTGCGCTGGCTATCTGTTTGGAAATTATTGAAACAAATTTTACAAATCTAAATAGATCTGATCCATGCTTCGTATCCCCTACTTCTTGCCAGGCCCAAATCAATATGTTTCCTCAACCAGGCGATAGAGGATCTTAGTGCATACAAGATCTTGGTGATCTTAGTGCGATTCTAGTGTATGAGTAAGCAGCACTGGCAACACAGCCATGGCTCACGCCCTCTTTGGTACCCCCTTCAAAACCATGGCAGCAAAGTCTCCGAATGCATTCCCAATGAAAAACATGTACGCATCCTGTGTTCAGTCCAGCGCGGGATCTACGTTCTTCTGGCAAGATCTCTTCGAGACAAACAGCACAGATCAGGAGATCTGCCATTTGTCAGCTACTCAGATGGCCTGACAGGTGAAGACTCATGGCTCAGTGCTTGGCATTGCACCATGGGCCTTCGGCCACACACTCCAAAGCAACAAAAGAAGAGAGAGCAAGTGCATGGATAAACGACATACATCCAATTACATCCACATACGGGCCGGGCATTGAAATCTTGCTTGCTGGCATTGTGGCCCTAGGATGTGTTGCTGATGATTCTCGTGCTTGGAGTCTCTTCTCTAGAATGCTGAAGGGTTGCATGATCTTGCATGAATACGTTCGTATGTCTTCTGGTCGAATTTCATAAACCATGTCTTCTGAATCTGCGAATGAACCAGCTTGTAACAGGGTTGAATGCAACATGATGCAACAGGAAGTCACAGGTAGATCAGGAAATGTCAATCGCATTCGATATTATGCAGGACTGTGGTCACATTCATCACAAGATCCCACCGCCAGTAGCCCAACTGGATCTCTAAGCACAAGCACCGATGGAGAAAACATCTGCTACCAGTTGCATATGACCCATCCTTGGCAGACTGTGGCATAGCAGGCAGGCAGAAAATGAAAGAATTCCGATTGAAATGCCAGTTACATCCGTCCACTTCATTGCCTCCAGCCTATAATAATCTGGACTGAACAAGGCCCCTGCAAGTGGAGCATACTCAGGGCATGCTCCCAACCTGCTCTGAGCAGAAGTCATGAGTCTACAAACAGCGGACAGCTAGCTCAAGTGGGTGGGATGCAAATTGTATGAAGCTGTACCTTTGGCTTTTGAGCACGAGCTTATGGCTGCATTGAAGGAGATAGTGTCAACCTGGAACAACATAGACAATGCTTTTGAATCGATAATAAACATATAGTTGCTTCAAGGAAGTGGCCGAAGTGAGATTTGCTGAGAATCCACCGATGATACGGCACAACCACGAGCACCTCCTGCAAGGCCTTCTGTGAGTTCAGAGCACTCGCTGCCTTGACTGATCCATTGATTGTTCTACATGCGTTCAAACCCGATGGTTGTGTCTTGATGATCTCGTGCGGAGCACTAAAACACATCTACATATTCGTTTTGCCATGTTTGGGAGTGTAACGTAAGACCATTGCGTTCCTGCAAACGTTGAATAACATCATGAGCAAACACGGTGCTTGTTTTCATCTGGTAAGCATTGGCAAACCATCTGATTCTACATGCTTTCGACCCGACATACCTGTAGTCGTCCTTTTAGATCGTTTTGGTGGCTGACCATCTCGTTTTCCACACAAACATGCATTTTGAGCAATGCTACAAACAGTACCTAAAGAACAAGGTGGCTAATCTTCGCTTAATTGGTATAGTTGGTTGTCGGCCCCTTTGCTTTTGGCGCGGATGCTCTGTAGGTATGGATTTGGAGTGAAAAAAAACAGTACAGTACAGCTACAGTGTGATAAGGTCCACTGATTGTTTTTTGCGGTTTGACATTTTCGGATCTGTCAGTCCAAATCGTCCAGCATGAGTCCACTGTCAATGCTGCCAGAGCCCACCTGAGCCCAAATTGAAGCACAGTCGAGTGCATACACCAAGGCATTGATTGAAAAGGAGTCAGGCCTGTCAAACACAGGAAACTGCACAGAGTGAGCTGATATCATGATCTGACAAATTCACTTGGTTTGTGAGATTTCCTTTTGCAAATGAGCTGTACATCCAACCCTGGTCCCTCAGTCTTCCCTGCCTGACTGTTGAGCTTAGCATTGTGTCGAGAAGGCCTGGAACTTGAGGGTCATATCCGACATCAGGTCATACCGTCATACCATAAAACTTAAAACCTTCCAGTTTCACTACGGTGGTGGAATAGTTATGTATCATCAATATAATTTTGCATATATCAATCATATATGGTATATATCATATACGTCCCGCCGGACGTTTTTCCGCGCGTGTGTTTTCACTATTTTTCTTCCACACATCTGGAATGAGTTCGTCTTTTTCTGTGGTTTTTACAATGTTTTTCTTGTTCCATGTATTGTTTTGGTGTCTGAAATGCTGTCATTTACAATGGTAATCAAATTTAATTATTTTNTTTTCTTGTTCCATGTATTGTTTTGGTGTCTGAAATGCTGTCATTTACAATGGTAATCAAATTTAATTATTTTTTAATATGAAAATTACATAGGTTTGTGTTGTATGAAGTTGTTTCAAAGGCTTCTCGGGGGGGCCTCCTCCAGCAATGGTTTATTCGGTTTCTTGTGTTTTTTCAATCCAATGTTTTCCGAAAACGAGTTTTTTTTGAATGCAGCGAATGCATTCACCGATCTAACTTCATTGAAACGGCTGCGATGCACTCGGAAGTTGCTGCTCCAGCGGACCAAGCTCAATCCAGAACATGCGTGCATCCAACATGCGCCAGTGCAGAGAAAAAACGTAAAACATACCCCACCCCATCCATTGCGTAGCACTTTGAACACGGGTTACATTACAGGTTTGGACATGTGTAAAGTAATGTACCGAAGCAGTCCATTGCGTAGCACTTTGAACACGGGTTACATTACAGGTTTGGACATGTCTAAAGTATGTACCGAAGCAGTCCATTCCGTAGCACTTTGAACACGGGTTACATTACAGGTTTGGACATGTGTAAAGTATGTACCGAAGCAGTGCATTCCGTAGCAGTTTGAACATGTGCCTTTTTACACGTACGGTTTCCCGTCCGCGAGCATATACGTGTGTATCGACAAGTGCAGTGTTTGGTCCATCAACAGTACGTTCATACAAATTGCACACTGATGCTGCATTTTTTAGGGCAGGAGGCCGTGGTATGAAAGCTCATCCTGTACAATATTCAAAATATAGGAAAGAAATATGTCAAGACAAAAACCAACTTTACAATTACAATTCAAAATAATGCAAACACAAATCAAACAAAAGAGAGTGACAGCGAGAGACGATGAATGAGGATAGCGGGCATAGCTGTCGATTGACACAATTAAATAATTTGCCTGTATCCCATATTCCGAGCACGGTCCCAGCAGGACGTCAGAAGACCGCCTTTGACCCTGCCTGTTCTGACTGGACCGACCCCATCGGAAATGGCCAGCACGGGCTGTTTCGCAACACGCGTTTAACACGCTTTGGCTTTGTGGCGGCACGGCATTGTTTAATAATCTTTCAGTATCAAGGTGAATTTGGCATTGCTCTAGAAAATCGAAATAGGAATTCCTGCAACAAAGCCAAATGAGCTCCTCGATGAGCGGAATAAAACAAAATTGCTCAACTCAGCACGTAGATGCAAAAGGCGAAAATGTATACACAAGAGGAAGTGGAGTTTTCTTCACACTTCCAAATCAGGCAATGAGACGAAATCACGCGTTGGTGTAGGTTAGTTCCTCCTTGAGATTGGAAAGCGGGCATCAAACACACATGAGATCACATGAGCAAAGCGTGCGCATAGTGAGTGTGAAAGCATTCAAACCCGCAGAAGTGCCAAACGTAGGCCAAGGCACACCGTTGACATCGATCTTGACCTTAAGCGGCAGGACGTGAGAAGCAGCTGCATCCTACGTAGCACATCAACGTACATCTAAGATGTGCTTCGAAACCAGGGTGTAGCTTCTTAGCTCCCTGATATGAAGGGATTTAGATACCCCCAGCTCCTTAGCTCTCCACCAGCTAGCATTCCACTACATTCTACATGTACACAGATTGTACAGTCATTTATATTCATTTATAGTCACCCTGATAACGGAACCAGGTTGACAAAGATATTTCCAATCGGAAATTTCAGTCCAGAAACAGTGTCACCATCATCAAATTCACCGGACAAACCTTTCTGAGCCA
Source organism: Breviolum minutum Mf 1.05b.01 (assembly GCA_000507305.1). Taxonomy (NCBI): domain Eukaryota; class Dinophyceae; order Suessiales; family Symbiodiniaceae; genus Breviolum; species Breviolum minutum. Next base: position 67,772 of record DF241725.1, read on the forward strand.
AGGGAGTCTCCACATTGGCCACAATTGAGCGCTTGATGGGCCTTGGCCACAGCTTGGGTGGGCAACGGCTTCGACGAAACGACCACGTGACAATGCAGCCAGTTGCCTCGCACCAAAGGTTGGGTCATAGCCACGTTGAGCAATCAAGTCCAGTGCCTCAACGACTTCAATATCTTCGTTGATCCCAAGCACTGAAAGCATTAGGCCATTCGGGAACACCATGGGAACATGGAATATTGGAGCACCAAAGTGTAAGCAAGGCACAGGTTCAGTGACATCAATCGTAATATTCCTGCAGGCAAAGGCGGTTGAGCTCAGCCCCACCCTGCATTCTGTGACTGGAGAGCGAATGGTCTATCCCGCCTGTCGGCAAGTCTCTTCTCGACCCTTTTGAGCTGCAGCTTTGCAATTTCCCTCAAGTCGGCCCGATTCAAAGGTCTGAAGATGATGTTCTCATCAATCCTCAGAACAGCACATCGGAACGCATGCACAAAAAACCACCAATGTTAGAATTCCACCCCTCCACATCCCTCAACCAGATTCTTTAACCACGTCCAAGCTTCCGATTCAGGAACTCTGGGCGGAACACCTCTGCCATGGCTTCACGCACTGCTTCAGTCACCTCGAAGCGCTCAACTGACCCATCGATTGCCATCAGCCGATGCAAAGGAAAACACATCCATGAGATGTTTGTCTAAGCTAATCGACCCGCTCCATCTTTTCATCTGCATCCTCTCCATCAAGTGCGCTTGCCTGGAGCATCCCCAAAGAAATCCAAGTTGCTTTAAAGACACCTTCAACGTTCCGTGAATCGGGCAAAACACCACTCCCTCAGGTTTGGACTCCCAGCTCTGCAATCGCCTCGCTTCCAACGTTGGATGTCATGATGATGACCTGGGATTCATCTCAACCCGTAAGGTACGACGGGTATGGCGGGTCAAAGCTTTGGTGCCCCGGCGGTGTTTTTGAAATCGACTGTCCTTCCTTGAGAATCGGTGCATCGACCATCATCAAGGATCTGAAGAAGGAGGTTGAAAACCTGGACAGGATCAAAGAGTCAACGGAAAGTACTGCTTGACTTGACTTGACTTGACTTGACTTGTGCGCTACTTGTGCCTTGAATCTAGAGAATCTGGATTACTAGGTCTAGTAAGGCTTGAAGGAATATGCAAAATGCAGCAGCATCGCGCAACATTCCGTTGCACTATGAAATATCCAACAACACATGAGCCGAGCCACATCAGGGTGGGCTTTCCTTGGCGTGCTGACTGCATTGGCCACTTTCCCAAAAACGGGCCGTTCATTCATCACAATTGCAATGATCCCTGCATCTACCTACTATTTTGATCGTCTCGTCTCCAACCTCCCCAACCACAAAAAGCAATCACAGCACTCTATCTATCGAAAACAGTTCGTGTGCGAATCCTGTTGTCCATGGTCATTGGCCGAGCTCTCAAATGCTTTAAGTTAAGAAAAGAGGTGACATGATATCAGACCCGAAGGGTGATATATTACAATTAATGATGATAGGTCATGCAATCGATCTCTGGTCTTCTGGCGTGTGTGGCACAGTATATGGTGAGGTTGGAACGCTCGGACAGCGTACACCTGATCGCGGATTCGTAGGTATGCTGAATGCCATTCTTTGAGAAGGAATGAGTGACCATGCATGTAAACCTCCTGGTACATGGAGATATGCCATATATGTCATTGTCAATGATTGTCATGTAGCGGCAAATTATGGTCTGCATCTAGAACTTCATTACTATATACATACAGTATTGATATTCCATACATCTTCCACCACAATATGTGTATTCTGCCGCTTTTCCAGCTCTCTTCCGACCAAGTTGCTCCATCTCATCGAACAACAACACACAGTAGGGTCTGCGTCGAACAGGCTCAGTGAGCTGGCCACCTTCCTGTCATATGGATCTACCACCAACCCACTGGATCCATTGGTCCATGGGTCCCAACCGGGAATGCGGCGGCACCTCATAGCCAACATATCCAGGTGGAGCGCCAGTCAAACGAGAGACTGCGAACTTCTCCATGTACTCTGACATGTCCTTGACAAATTGAATTCCCCCCCAAAAAAAAAAAATGTTTTGGCCAGTGAGAGCTGGTTACTTGTTGAACATGTGCATCATTGGCATCTTGCAGAGTGGTCCAGCTTTCAAAAGAACTGCATGTTCCAAGCCCCCCACAACTCGTATCATGGCCTCTTCAGAATCAAACCTTGGCTTCAGCAGCCACATCAGGCTCAAGCCATGGTCAAACAATTGCTATAGGTGGTTTCAACCCATCTGAAAAATATTAGTCAAATTGGATCATTTCCCCAGGTAGGGGATGAACATAAAAAATATGTGAAATCACCACCTAGAATATCCTAGAATTATTCAGAAACATTTAAGAAACAACGAAACGAGGAGTGGAAACGAGCGAGTCTTCCGTCAGGTAGCAGCCATTCCGCCAGCGACTTTGCTAGTTCAGTTTTACCTCAGTGCCAGTTCAAAGGCAAGCAACTTTCCAGTCACAAGGTTCATCATGGTTCATGACCATGACTTCAGCTTTCCGTCAAGTTACCAACTCCTGTGGGTCCTAAGAACAGGCATGAAGCGATAGGTCTGTTTGGATCTGCAAGTCCATATCGAGATCGTTGAATCCTCAGTGGTGTGTGGACCAGAAATTAGCTGAAAGCGGCGAACGGTTCAAAGTAGGATTTCAAAGTCTGCAGCTTCTGATGTTTCAACGCATTCAAGTGACGCTTGGGCCAAAACACGGACAGCATCGTCCTGACCAATTAAGCGCTTGTGCAGCTCCTCCTGACAGAACCCCCGGCAGTGTCCCAAACTGATCTCACACATCCAACCATTCATAACCTGATACTGTAATCTCTTCAAATATATCCCCTAGAACACCACGAACATCCTCAAGGTTCAAGAGGCGCTGGCGATCTCCCATTGACATCTTCTCCACTGGGATTCCTTAGTCATGCAGCAAGGCATCCCTGGGAACTGAGCCACCGGGATCTCAGAATATCTCAGAGGCAATGACAATCAAACCACCAAATGTTTGTTAGCTTCGCAAAACAGGGAAAAAATACTCATGCCACGAGACCAGTCTGCATGGCGACAATCTCTTGAATATCCTCGGCTGTCAGTTTACCGCTGGTTTTTTTGAATGAGAATTCTAGAGAATTCTGAAGTTGTTGCAAAATCATGCACATTAAAGTGTGCCTGCTTAATGTCCGAGCAAACCCTCCACCCCAATTTCCTCCGTCAAGACTCTCGTTCATTCACAAGCTCGGCGCTGTCTTCATTCTCATTGCTGGCTTTGGCTTCAGCCTCCTGCTCAAGTTGAACAACAATAATTTCATACTTTCACATAATTTGAACAATGTCTATCCGAGATTTGCGCATTCTGTATTTACTTGGACTTGCTGCTTCAGTTCGGACAGCATCACAGTCCAGGCCTCCATCTGCTTTTGTGCCGCCAAAAGCTCGCCATACCTCAAATTTGACTGCAACTTCGCAAGGCCAAATGGTTCACCCTTTCATGAAGGTCGCTAAGGTCGCCACATTTCTTTGACAGTGGCATTGTGGTTGGCCCAATTGAAATTGAGGTGAATGTGTCACTCAATGACTCCCTCCAACTGTTTAAAAAAATAACCAGGGGAAGTATATTATTGGAAGATTGAACAGATTGAACAACATCCAAAAACATCCCAAAACCATCCATATTTCCATTGGTCCGTTTTACCGTCTTTAAAGTCGTGTTGCTTGATTTGTCCAGCCCTCTCCAAGTTGAAGCTCCGTTCCGCTTCCGCAAGTTCACGCTCCAAATCTTCGATTTTCTGCCGCAAATCCTGTAAGGTGTTGATGGCTTCACCTGAGTTTCACCGCCCCAGTCGCAAAACACGGGTTTTTTTGCGACGGATTCTCTCAAACGTTTATTGTACAAAAAAAACGGGAACCATCAT
>DF241726.1:0-71642 GCA_000507305.1 Breviolum minutum Mf 1.05b.01
TTTTGAACCCAAGGTGCTTCTAGGTATATACACACACATAGAATATTCAGACACCCCCGAGTATCAAAATCCTTCACCACAAACGAAAAAAAAAAACATCCGGAAAGTTCCGAACTTCTCCCGCTTTCCAAACCTCCGTGGCGTCGGATGCTCTACGGGGCTCAAGGCTGCCTGTGCAACTCCAACATAGGACGTAAACCAGCGACCAAATACCAGAACTTGAAGAGATATTCCGAAAGAAATTCCTGGGACAAGATCATGATATCTCATCTCTCTATGATATATATATATATATTCATATATATACATATATTATCATTACGATATCATTACATTCTAGGGAACTAACATAATCTAACAAGATCCCACGCATGGAATCGTAAAAACATCTTACAAACCTCCCTCCTGTAGGGCATCTTCCAAGGAGGTTTCCCTTACACCACCCAAAGTCACACCTCCAGCGCTGCTCGTCTCAAAGGCGCTACTGCAGGGCGGGTGAGATCCTACAGCAGCGGTTGTATTGGGACTTGGGAAGATCCGAGGTCCATAATATGTGATTGTTGCAAAAGGTTGATTTCTTAGCCATGGGCCATTGTTACTAAATATGCATGTTTTTCAGCAATATTCGACCGGAAAAAAAAAAGAAGTTCCCCATAGAATACAATGTACTGTATGTCTATTTCACAACTAGCAGGTAGAATGGCATGATTCGGGGATTCCAACAATCCTATGGATTCTTCTTTCAGTACGTTTGGAATATTCTAACTTGGGCTATCTTTGGTAGATACCTAAAATATTTGCTACTCTTTTTTTTTCAAATATCGTCTGTTGAAAACATCCATGTAGGTGCAATTCTTTTGCACAAGAACGAAATACCCATTGCTATGCTGATTTAATTCACCAAAGCACCAAGAACAAACCATGTTAAACAACATTTATCTAAATACCCAATACGTTTTCACAGAAAGGTTTGGACACTGTGTCCTTCTCTTTCAGATATACCAAACTCTTGGGCTTTTTTCGAAGCTACTGATACAGTGTACGCCCCGAAAAAAATGTTCCACAGTTTTTTACTGCTGATTTTGGATGGCCTCGTTGTTGAAAAGTGTTGTAAAAAATATACCCCATGTAATCATATCAAAACATCATCATAGAAATTATGTTTAAGTCTTAGGCATGTCCACAACTGCTCTCACCATGTTATTAGGGAAGTTTGGCGCTACCACTGGTGGTGCCCTTCGCTGCCTTGTCCACATATGATATTTCTGGGGTATGGACAGAATTTCAGAGGGCCTGATAATTTGATAAACAATATTTTTTGATGATGATAAAAAATAGAACGGGCTCAATGCAAGAAATACTTCACCCAAATGATGAATTTGCTGTTTGTTTTTCAAGAGGTTCTCGTAAGAAGTTCTCGTTTGCTGTATTTACACTCTCCGCAAGATAGAAGTGGAAGAAAAAAGCCACCTCTGAACAGAAAATCGAGAGAAATTGTATTGTTTGTTGCTGATGCTTTCTGCGTGTCACTACAGTAATTTCCTTTGCCACCAATGTGCTATATATATATATATATATTGGGTGTGGCCCCCTCACAGTAACAGTGACCACCAGGATTATTACATTTTTAGTAGGGGATCCCTATAAGCCTTCATTTACCACAGTTACTGTGAGGTGGCCACATCCAACATATACATACATACATACATATCATATGTATATATATATATATTATGTACCAATTTTCAACTTCCATGATTGCTGGCAATACATCATCATCCAACTCCGTTTGCATCTCCAAACTCTCCTCCACCAGCAGAATACTGTCGAGCGATGCCTTTTTTTGGAACCAGGATCAACAAACATTTTGTTACACTACTGGCCGTGCACTGGCTTAGCACATCATCTTCCGAAGCATACTCCAAATTCCTGGAGGACATATTTCAACATGTTAAAATTGGATGTTTTTTTCAGTTCGACCTGTTTCCCCGCCCCACCAGGATTCGACGTAGCTCTCTTCCTTCTGCATCCAGAAGAACCTGGTTCGGTCCGGCAGAAATATGGTCGACCTTTATTTAAAGCATGTCGAAACAAACAGGAAGAAATTGAGATTGGCGGGATTTATATGGGTGTTTCCAAAAATAGGGGTACCCCAAAATGGATGGTTTACAAGGGCAAACCCTATTAAAATGGATGATTTGGGGGTACCTCGATTTTTGGAAACACCCATATTAAATTATGAGGTCATTTTGCAGAGGTTGTTTCCTGTGATTTACTCTTTCGTGCGGGCCGGGTAAAAAGATAGGCGCTTCTTGCTTCTCCAAAAAAACATTATGACATTGACGTGTCTTATGCAGGTTGTTTAGGAGGTTTCTAAGGCTACCCCAGCTCACCATTTGAGGAACATTCATGCAACCAAGTGACATCCATCACTGTTTTGGTGGCCTTAAAAGCAGATTCGAGATGGTTGGAATCTTGGGAGACATGACATCATTTAGGGGTGCCTAAATTGGAGTCACATATTTTCAGCCACACCCAACTGACAAAATCACCCTGAATTTTCATGTGTTTTTTCCATGGTTCAACCTCCACCTCTTTGAAATTCAATCTCCACCTCCGCGAAAGGCGGACCAAGCCATGACTTGTTTGCCATTTTGGCTTGACACCACCCACATCAACAGAAAACATGGACAACAAAACCTCCCGGGACCATGCTTCGTTTCAAGATGGAAGTATCAAGTGCACTAGTGGCCCAGTGGCCAGGTTCTATGTTCGTCATTCTAAGACGTCCACAGTTTCCTAGGTGCATATACAGTGTCAGTGAGGTGCTTAAAATGGGTGTGTATTATACCTGTAAGTATGACAGTAGCATTGATCAAGATATATTTGTACAGCTATGTGGAGGATCTGGAAGTAGAAGTGGATGTGAATACAGTATAAATATACAGAGATCTTGAACAATTTGATTAAAAAAATAATATATTACATCACATCTGTGTCTGATTATTTTGATCGCATTTGTATAATCGCCTCTTCTTGCCAGGTGGTTACATAGTCCTTGGTGGGGTTATGACTTTTGAGCAGTCGCCACATAATTGAGGTCAGCGCACACACCCATTGGTTTCTATTCTGAGATTTCACACCATTCTGGCGGGATCTTTCGACTTTGATGACCTGTGACTGTTGGGCAAATCTGAAAGGTCTCAATCAGATAATCAGTTGGGCTTTGAGGAAACAAATGGTAAGAATTCTCTTAATTTCTATAAAGATGTTCAGGAACTATCGGTGAATTGTGGGTGAATTGAAATGTCCACAAAGGAATGTAACTTGATTCTCTAGGTGGTGGTTTCAACCCAATTGAAAAAATATTAGTCAACATGGAAATCTTCCCCAAATAGGCAATAGGGGTGAAAATCAAAAATATTTAAAATCACCACCTAGTTCTTTTACCATGCTTCAAGCATTGTGAAAGAAAGGGCCCCCCATCACCAGAAACTCCTCGCCTTTTTCCAGAGATGAGTGAGCCCTCTAGAAGTGAGAAGAGCCTCGCGCATGGCTGGGAATCACTAGGAATCCCCAAGTGCCTTGGCATGCCCAGATGCTGCGAATCTGCACTTCGGAAATCCCCATGGCTTTTTAAAGGGTCTGCGCCTCAGTCTCTGGGAAGAGGTCACCCCCTTTTCCTGGCCGCCATCAACATCACAGGTGTTGAAGTTAGGTGTGCCTCGTACTACCTGGCAACCTTGGTTGCCATCCAATCCAAGTGACCAAGCTGTGATCCATGAGTTTCTTGGCCTCTAAAACGGTCTGCTTCAACAACTTCTTTCCATCATCAGTTCGTGGGGTCCTTAGCATCTGTCATTTTGAAGTATAACGTTCCCCCCCAAAAAAAAATGGCTCAGGGTTTTGGTGCCAGGCAGAAGTCTGCGGAAGGCATAGGGTGATGAGGTCGTATACCTTCCAACAAGACACACGACACGGAACACCGCGGGAATACAAAAAAGCACCGGCGGACCATTTTCAGTATCCATTTTTGTAAGTTTCATGTGATTGGAGTTGATTTTTTCAAAACAAAAATTGGGAAACGTCCAAAAATGACCTGCAACCTTTTTGTTGGCCCGTAAAAAATCTCTCCGAAATAAACATCAGCACCTGAAAGTGACCTGCCATGTGAAAACCAAAAAAGCTGAGATGTTGGCATGTTGAAATCAGGATCCGCAGCAAAGGCAATGCCTTCCAACCTGCGATGATGGCTGCAGGAAACCCCCGTTGCAACCATCAGCATCCCGGAAGCTGCTGCCATGGCACGTGACGAAGGAACGCATCACGAGGATGTAGTAGGACCTTGAAAAAACGGTCCAAGGAATTGGGTCTCTCCTAAAGGAATGGAAATGGTGGACCAGCTGATAGCATTGATAACTTCATCCTGCCATGCAAAGGTGGTCGAAATTCCATTGCACTAAGCTGGAAACGGTAAAGTGAAGTAGTAACCTGTTTCACAGCCGTAAATCACATTCAAGAAGCAACCAAGGAAGTTGCTTTGTTTCTTCATTGCATGTCATCCTGCTTTCAGAAAACTTGGCTGCCCGGCGAAATGCCAAACCACTTAGCTCTTCATACAACCTTGGCAAGTGTGTCTCGCTCATTTAAAGGGATTGGTACTATATTGGGCCTGTCCTATGAGCAACACGACCTTCCTTTGTTCCTGGCATCTTCCAAATCATGGGGGCCCCAAACCACCCAGGTCCGGTGATCAAAGCTGCTTCCTTTTGATCCCAGAGGCTCAGATGATCTGTTCCCATATCTATGACCACATACACCATCCCATCATCCCCCGGTTGTCATTGTCCTAAAGAAAAAAAAACCTGGGAGCCCCATGCTGTCCAAAGGCCCTTCTTCGGTCCAAGCCCATACTGTCCTGTACGGCTGGTGGTACCCCGATTTCACACCCCAAAATGATCCATTTTAGTAGGAAAATCCCCATGGTTGTTGGGGAAACCCACCATTTTAGGGTTCACCCCCATATGAAAAATACCATTGAATTTCATGCTTGATTCTGCAAACTTGTCCTAGGTGGCTTTTTTCCAGTTCACCTCTGGACCTGATCCAATCTCAATGTCAAAATGCATTTCTTCAACTAATGGGCCAAGTCAAGAGAAGGTCCTCCAAATGCTGTCAAATCTGGTCAGAGGTCGTCACCCCACGAAGGCAGGAAGTTTCAGTTTCAACAACCTGTCACCACCAGTCCTGCACAATGCGATCTTTTCCATCATCTCCAGTCAATGCATCCTCCAGTGCTTCAGCAAACGGCCTGGCAGGGAGCTAAAGCATCCTGATTGATGTACACACGTGGTTTCGATAGTGGAAAAGTCAAACATTATATCAAAAACAAGTGGTCATAACAAATTCCAGCTACTTGTGGTTCAGCAATCATTCACCCCAAACCTTGGTGGTTCACAGATCCCTTGCCTGAAGGTCATTTGTATATAGAGGATGATCTTCCAATAGGTTTAGGTCTACATCTTGCTGTGGAGTACTTAATGTTCCTTTAGTTTCCTTGTCTCTTTGCACCAAAAACATCCAACAACGAAATGAAGAAACACCCTGGAACAATCCTGGCCAGGCACACTGTGTTTCACCGGGTCGCATTAACTCTGCATCATCTCGGTCTGAATTCAGGATGCCCATCCCCCGAAAGCAAGGCCTCAAACACTTGGGCTTCATGGCCGGCATAGTACGATAAATATCGATGCAACATGATACAACAATCAAATGCGCGACCGGGAGGTCCGAAGGCGTTTTTCTTTCAAATATCTGAAGCGATCATGTATTGAAAAGACATGTTCCGATTTTGTTGCTTCTGAAACCTTAAATCAGATGCAGTGCCATTGAAAAACATGCTTTGAATCTATCATGAAACATTAACTAATAAATCCTTAACCTGAATTTTTGCGGGGGATTTTGGGGGCCGGATTCCCTTACGTTTCAAAACCACCATTTTTACATTCCAGGTTTTGTCCCGCGTTTTTCCTGAGCTTCCCAAACACCAAGGCTCGATAGTCCTCGGCCAACAAACTCAAGATCGCTGAGGCCATACTTTCCTGGGCCAGCCAGGAAAGACGCACACAGCACAGTGCTGGAAAATTGACAGGTACTGTTGATGGACGAAATCCTGCACCGCCTGGTATGTATAAACTACCTATCAACTGGTGCAGGATTTTGTCCATCAACAGTATGTTAAGGATTTTTGGGCATATATATATATATATTTATATATCATATATATGTATCTGTATATGTTTTAATAGTCCAATTGTATATGTTGTTGCGGTTCTTGTTGTTGATAGAGTCTATGAATTTATGTATCAGTTTATCACTCCAAGAATTTTGTGACGGCGTCTTTTGCTTATTTAAGCATGTTTTTTTATTAATAAATTGCCCCTATCTATCCATCCCCGTGTCCATCTATCAGTCTATCATCCATCTACAAGGACTATCTGTACATCTTCTCATCTGCCCTTCTATCCATCTGTTCATCTATCATCTTGCGTCCATCTGTCCATCTATCATCATCTGTGAATTAATCATCATGTATCCATGTGTTCAACTATTGTCCCTATATTATCCACTTATTGGGCCATGAAAATGTGAAGCATCCCCTTGCACCACTGCAGTTGTTGCTTCTTACGCAAGATCTCTGCTTATGCGATTTACTTAGCTCGTCGCGGCCATTATCAAGCCTGAAATCTGGAGATCCTTTACTCCCCTGAAAACTAACATGTCCCCTTAAAATCAATGGTTGCAAGATGTATTCCCTACTAAAATAGTCCATTTTTAGGGGACATGTTAGTTTTGGGGGGTGTAGATTCCATTAGTACATTTGCTACATCCATCATTCCAATCATTCGATTCTACCGCCTTCCCCAACATCAGAGCCTCGCCTGGTGAATGTCCGTCATCTGTGCTACGAGGCCGAAATCGATGAGACCCAACCGACCGTCGTCCAAGAGCATCCTTAGGTCGGTCACGGTCGCCCATTGACGCAAAGGTGGAATGATGTCAGATGGGTGTTTCCTTAAATGGTGGGTTTTCCCCCCAAATCATCCATGGATTAATAGGGTTTTCCCTTATAAAGTTTATCCATTTTGGGAGTTTTACCCCTATTTTTGGAAACACCCATCTGACATCATTCCATTCAAAGAAAAAAACTGGAGAGTTGCAAAGGGGAAATGTAAAATACTAAGAGTGGTCACAAACTCTCCAATCTTCATCAATCTTCAATTGGTGCTGGATGTCTGAACCCTCCAAAAAGGTCCCTGTGAGAGATCATGGCCCACCTACCAACATCGCAGATGTGGAAAATGCGGTATGAGATGTGAAAATGAAGCACAGACTCTTGGAGTCTACATCCAATGTTCTTGAAGGAGTCATTGCCTTTCAACTGTATGAAGATATACATTGATAAAAACACGGCAGCTCACTCAGCTCACTAGCAAGATACTCATGATACTCTGAAAACAGAATTTCCTCTAGAATCAAAAAAAGTCCCAAACACTTGCGTTTTTTAGCTCTAAGCAGAACTTTCAGAAAGCACCCGGAAGCACAGAATTTTCCTATTCGCTGCCAGGTGGCATATTGCCCTCATGAGGATCGCAATGCACAAAACCCGCATCCATCAGCTGCCTGGCTGGAGAGTTGGACCTTCCATCAACTTTCCCCCTATGTAGACATGTGTAGCTACTGTTGATGGTTCAGTAATCCGGTAAACTCACCAGTTGAAATAGGTTGTTTATACTTTATACCATTATTTACAGAGTGTTTACATCCCTGGTGGTGCAGGATTTCAGCCATCAACGGCGTTACTCTAAACATAAGTACATGTATATGGTGATATATACAAGGTATATGATTGGGTATCATTTAGATTCATGTACAGTAGGTTTTGTTTTCTGCACATGTGTAAGAAATACAAAGACATACACAGATTCTTTGAAACCTTTACCATTCCCAAAGCATGGCGAAAGGACAGGGAGAGACATGGCCTCAATGGAGAATGAGAGATTGAGTGGGCTCAACTGTTTTTATGGAACGACTGATTTTATGCGTTTGTTTTTTGGAGAACGGTCATCAAATCAAACTTGAATCCTCCAACAAAGTATGAGAAAGGTCATGGCTGGTCTCTAAGGACCCAGCGCGGCCAAGTTCACCAAGCGAAGCTTCTCTTCAGGGGTCAAATCTCGAGGTTTGCGTCCTTGCAACCAACTCGTCGTTAAGACCTGCCGGCGTTTCTTATTTTGGAGGGTCCAGGTGTTCCAGCACTGCAGACTCAACAGAATGAAGGTCGACAATTGAAATTATGGAGATTGAGAAGATTGGAGAAAGGGTCTGCAAGTTGTGTTGAGTAGATTGAAAGTCATGCTTTCTGCTAAACCACTTGGTATCTAGAAAATCTTCATTGGCTTGGCTTGTCTGCAATTCGCACCTTGACCTTCGTTCGCGACCAAATCACCTGCAGCTCCACCGAAAAAAATCAGTTGCATGGTTCACCTTTTGGAAAATTGGAGTGGTACATATCATGCTACAAAAAATAGGTAAAATGGTGAAGGCAAAAAATAGGAAATCATAGAACACCTTCATCTGGTTGGTAGTTTCAACCCCCTTTGAAAAATATGAGTCAAAATGGGAATCTTCCCCAAATAGGGGTGAAAATAAAAAATATTTGAAACGTCACCACCTAGTCATCTATTCAAGATTCATCTCTGTCATTAACCATACATGGCTTCACCCTCAAATCCACGGAATCGCCTCGGGCACCACGACATCTGGGCAGTTCTCTCCATAAAGGTCCCGAAACTTTTCGATGTGCCGGCCCTGTTTGAGGACTTTAAAAACGACTCAGAGAAACTAACAGACTAACCAGAAAGACCTATATAGCACATGTATATACATAATCAAATATACGTATAATTAATATGTGTCATATATATATATGTACACCCCAGGGTAAAAGTACATGGCACAGTTACCTTGCATTGGTTTATATAAGCCCTGTATTATCCTACCTTTCGGGGATTTTGACCGGGTAAATGTGCCACATATCTATACATATCTTATATCACTATAGATTCATGACTTACATGCGCTTCTTTTTTGGCAGATCTTTATGATTTTTCTTAGTTTCAGAACCTTCTCCCTGGTTCAATCATTAATGCACACAATTTCAGCAATAGATGCAAACCATTGTGAACCAAGTGTGGGATCAATAGATGCAATGATTCATCATGCAATTCATTGGAGGATTCTTCACCATCAGAGCACTAAACGCAAAACATTGTGGAATCATCTCTCCTCCATGGTGAAATCCAACTCGGCAAAAAGTCCATCTGCAACTTCTGCTAGTACTGACCTCTCAGGGAGTCCAACCCAGACGTGGGGAAGCACCAACCCAAGTGCAACAATCCAACACCAAGCACACCGAGGTTTGGCGTGGAACGGCAGATGCGAAGGACTTGCAACTTTCTCCAAAAGAAATTCCAAGACGTAATGCTTTATAATCATATGCATCATGTACACTACTTGGAATAAGTATCTTCTGTTTTCAACGATCTCTTTTTTGTTGGCTTTTGAAAATCTCACTCTTCTACACACACACACACACCCAATGGCATTGCAAGTTCGCCAAAAAAAATCTCCCCCTGTCCCTCCACATCTTCCCCGGGCTCACTGAGCAATCTCAGAGCTTCGGGTAACACCCATGAAAGCCTGAAGGAACCGCGAGATCGGTGAAGATGGGTGAAGCTCAAAACAACATGTTGAGGCTTAGACCTGCTAATGACATGATCTCTATATGCAAGGGCTGATTTGATAGAAAACATGAAACTATAGATGAAATGTACATTGTGGCCCCAAAGTTCTGGTCCCCCTTTTTCTTTTGAATGTTTATGCGGTAGGTATAGTCGTCCGATGAGCTGTTGGGGAGGTTCACGAGCCACTAGTTAACTGGGCTGTAGGCATTCACCATTGCAAGAATTTGACGAAGAACATAGAAGTCCAGACCTCAACAACAATGCTCTTAACATGTAGCAGCTTCAGAAGATATGCACAAAAACACCATGTTCTCCTTCTATTGAAGTGTTGAATCTGCCCTTTTCGAAAAAAAAACGCACAATATATAACGCGTAAATCTGCTTCCGCAAGTCTTCAGTTATGGTTGTCACACCCTTACCTTTTGAACCCCATCCTTTTTTTGGTCATATTAGTCAAACTCACCATTGATAGCTGGCTTCAATGGGACTCCAACCAACTTGCTCTGCCAAGCCGGGTCGTTGAACCTTGACAGCCACCTTGGGGCTGAAAAGACCCTTCAGGGAACGGAACAATAACATATTCCACCTGGGGAATAGGAAAATCATCGACTCAAAAGTGCCTTTAAAGGGGGATATGTATGTATATGTTTGTTGCCAGCAACGTATTACTTGTTTAATCGTCGTATTTATATATAGCTTCCTGGGGTAGAATTGATCAGCTGCTGTGGGTTTTTGAAAGGATTCTGAATCCAACCCAGAATATGCAAAATGGATTGGTTGGAAGGTCATCTAAAGTCATGGTCGGATAATGTCGGATATAACAAGTAAGTGCGCATGCCATACAAGAACGTCGCTGGGGGGATGCATCTTGAAATCATGAAATTAATTTTCAGATATTTTCAGTACGACGCGACTGAAAAAACACTCACCTTGACCTATGAAAAAATGGCCAAGCATTTCCACATTGCCTCCCAGTGCCAAACATGTACTCTCCGACCACCAGCTTCCCTGCCTCCTGTCCATTGAGCAGCTTCCCCTGATACACCTGCAACACTGTAATAGCTGTCGTAGAAGTTGCGTATGGGGCCCTATGGAAAATGGATGAAAATGGGAAGTGTCTGAAAGTTGGTATCCAAATTCTTGTGATCTTGTGAGCGTCCAGGATGGCGTATGCAAGTTTAAGCATCCATCTTACTCCACAAACTCTGCGCCTGTGCCAAAGATGCTGCCTGTGCCAAGCGGATGGTTCAATCGAAAAAAGGTCCCCATGTTTCCACTCAACTGGCTGATTAAAGGGGGACCTATATCACCTAATCATGAAAGGAATCACCACCCTGGAAATGACTTGACAATGTTCAATTACATAATTTTACGCGCTTTTCAAGAAAGACATGTGCCATTCCCCTCTGGAAACCATCTAACTTCCGTGAAGTAAACCCATCTGTCCAGTCCACGGAAAACCGAGCGAACAAGGGATTCCCCGCCGCCACAGGCTCCGCCGTCAAGAAGGCAAACAAGGGCTGCACATCGGCGTCGAGTTGCGTGCTGTCGAGATGGCGTGACCTCAAGGGCCGGCATAGCAGGGAGAATGCCCAAAGCAAAGAGATGTGTTGGGAAATCGCATGGCTTCTGGAGGTTTTTTAAAAAAGGGAGGCTTTGTCTCCCTGGATATCTTTCGTGAAAAGGCGTCAAACTGATTTTTTTGCTGAGCATTTCGACTTTGCGAAATCCCGACCGCCCTTGTGTCACAGCCTCCCGACGCGGCAACTGGGCCTTTCCAAGAAAATTCCTGCTACCAAGTGGTGACTTCAAGTGGAGGCGTTGGTAAAAATAGTTGTGGAGCATGTATCACCTAACATGTATACCGCATGTGACAGATATGGTAGCAGTCTCTATTGCTATCGCATCAAACACACTATGCAAAATGCACAAACTACATATGCTCTCTCTTCCCCTCTCTCTGTATACATACCTATATTACATTTCCGTAGCATTGTTGTTATGTTGCTATTGCTAGTTAATGCTAGTTATACTATTGTCAACATAGGTTGTCATTGTTCATGTCATCGTCATCATGTTGTACAAACTGTTGTCTGTCATCATTTCTTCCACAATCTTGTACATCTTTGACATTATATATGTCTAAATCTGGTGCCTCTAACTAGTCGAATTGGTGCGATCCGGGTGCATTTGACGTACAGTAAGCCACACATCCTCCGCAATTCTGGTGGCTTTTTTTCTCCTGTAACTAGCTGCCAAAAGTGGCAGCACCCTCCTAAAGTATGGCCTCCTCGTTGGGTGTTTGACAGCGATGTCCAATTGGCATCGCTAACCTCCAGTGTGACCGCCTCGACTTCCAGTCATAGTCCTTGCTACTGTGCATTTGACCACATCTCACCTTGACCAACTTGGTCCACGTTTCTCGCTTCAAAAAACCTTCCAAGGAGCACCAAAATGTCCTCCTCATGCACAAACAGCAAACGTTGCAGCATATCGAATATATCCAAATCAAAAAATGTCTCGTCTCTTCAAAAGTCTCTGGGACTCAATAAGCCTTGTGCCGACTCCATATCTGATTCAATGGACTGCGCTGTTTGGGCCGCAACATCTGGTGGAAAGGCAGGTAAACGAAGGTCATAATTCAAGGCTACCACTCTCAACTCGATGACAGTCCAGGCGCCCAAAAGCATTCCCTCAACATCCAAAGGTCTGTCCTAGGAGATTGGGGGGGTAGGATGTGAGATGTTTTTACAGAGCTTCAACCCAAAATTGTTGGACCCTTCTTTCCGTTTGGATTATGGAGATGGAAGGCTTCTCCTTAAAAAGTGGTGGGTGACCCTCTTTCAAATCCCAGTTTCAACACCACGGCACCGTAGCAAGGCCACGCACACCAATGCTCCAAGTAGTGCTGGAGTGGCATACATCTCATGTTCCGCGTAAAGGATCCGTGGAGGCTTTTGACCTCCGGATCTTTCCAATCAGAAAGCTTTGGGAATGGATGAACCTGCCATTCCCACCCCAAAAATAACAAGAGAAGCAAACCATTCCAACATTGATGGATTGTAGATGTTTGTATTTTGAACAAATCTATGGGTTTTCAAGGTTGCAGTATATCAAGAACTGCAGTGAATTTAAATTGCTTCATGCTGAGGCCCACACATAAAATGTCTCTCACTAGTCCTCCAAAGCAAGCAGTGCTCAAGCCACATAAAGCACAAGCACCTTGGCAGTGAATCCTAGGGTGATGGTGTAGGTTTCTTAGGTATCTGAGTTGGGCATGCAAGACTTGATGTATGATGAGCTGTTTTATCTTCCGATATATAACTTGATACACATGTGTGCTTGTAATATGGCGGTTGAGCAATCTAGCTATCTAACTAATCCCTCTCTATATACAGTATACATGCACACGCACACCCCAAAAGTCCCTATTCCTCATGACCTGAGAAACCCTCTCTAAGTCTTCTTCAAGCCCCCCATCTTGACACAGGTTGCACAAGCCCCCCAGACCCATGCCTGCATGCACATGATACCCTGGCAAACATGCTGCGATCCGTGCTCCCAACACAGCGAAGGCTGCCAAGCCAACAGTGTCCGTCCAAAAGATCTTGGGAGTGGCGATGTGCTGGCTAAAGCGGTGGTACAAATATAGATTTCTTGTTACAGTACTCACAAAAAGTTGGGAGATTTCGTGGAGAGTTCTCATGGAAATCCAATAGATGGGTGATGGATGTTCTGTTTACGGCACTATCTTGTCATAACAAAACCTGCTTGCAACATGCACACAATGCGACTTACACAAACTTCTGGCTTTCAATCATTTACTGCAATTTGATATGCACTTGGTCCTACTATTGACAGGTTTTCTATACATCCCATTTCAGGATATATTCCACCAATCATCAGATCACAGGTTTTGAAGGGCTTGGGGTCTTAGCTGCGTTGTGTTCAAGCACTCCAGGCATATTAAACATATTGTAGCTTCAAAACTGGGCTCCATTCCAAACCCTAAGTTGGCAGATGGGTTTTCGTTTTCTAGCCCCAACAATCCCAATTGGACCTTGATACATTTCCACCACCAACGACATTCAACGACCACCAGGGCAAGGTGCGAACTCACCTTCCGCGGTAATGCCAAATCGTCTAGCTAAGTAAGGCAATCCAAAGAAGGCACCAGTGGAGATCGCAATGCCTCAAACGTTCCAGCAAATTCAACCGCGACAGCGGGGTACATTTTCGCTGGGTTGAGGGGGATGACTTTTCACAGTTTATATTAGCGCCACTGTAGTATGCAAATGTATGCACCATTCAATCTATCTGGAAGACAAGGTAAGGGCATATGTTTTCAAAGGCCAATCATCCTCCCATGTCCAAGATATAAAGTTTGAATCTTTCACCTCCAAGGCACAAAGAAGGGCCTCATCATACGCTGTTGTCCAGAAAATAGGCATCCGACCAAGGATTACATCTCGAATGGTTCCTTGGGTAAGGTATGAATAGCTCCAGGTCGCTTTTTTGGAACCACAAAAAACTGAAGCGAGTTACCAACAAACTATAGCATTTGTCAAAAATTAAAGTGAGCTAATGACTCAACAAAAATACGTAAAAGCCCAAACAACANCGACAACGACAACAACGAACAACAACCACAACAACAACCAACAACCAACCAACCAACAACCAACAACCAACAACCAACAACCAACCAACCAACCAACCAACCAACCAACCACCCAACCAACCAACCAACAAACAAACAAACAAACAAACAACCACAACCACAACCAACAACCAACAACCAACCGACCAACCAACCAACCAACCAACAAACAAACAAACAAACAACCAACCAACCAACCAACCAACAAACAAACAAACAAACAACCAACAGCAACTTCCAGTTCCATCTATTATCATACCCATTGTTTTTCAACTGCCTTTTCACCAAGCTTCCACCTCCAAGGGCAGTGATGAAGCCGACTAAGTTGCAACCTAATAAATCCATTCCTGCAAGACCTGCTGCAAGACTACCAGTGAAAGCAAAGCTAGCATCTCCAATGTAATTTGCAACCATAAACGTCCTGGATATGAAGCAACCGGCTGAAGAAGGCTGTAGGATAAATGTGAAATTCGAAGCAACACATGACAGACTTCTAAAATCAACGATCAAAGTTTGTTAGACAATCAACTCCCCTTTCAGTTGTCAAAAAATACACCAAATGCCAATATCACTCGAAAAAAGTGAAAGAAAAATACTGCTTTTCTTGCAATTTCAGTTTTTTCTCATACAACGAACTAGGGTTTCGATCGTTCGGAATCCTCACCTGGCAAGGTAACATCACTAATACCAGAATAATACCAAGGGCTGTTTCACAATTAGATATCTTCAACGAAAAAAAATCTCCCGAAATGGTGTTCCTATCAACCGAAATCATCTAATATCAGCAATGCTTAAACAAATGCCGCAACTTTGCAAGTTGGATTCCTATCAATGGTTACGGCTTGCCGTTCCCGATCTGATAGAAGCAATGCACAAATCATCGCAAATCCCAAGGCCAAACGCTGTCGTTGAGCTTTCCTTCGAGCAGCGTACGCCATGGCGTTGCTGGTGGCCTGTTAATGGAAGGTGAAATGGACAGAAAAACTGGAGCCAACAACGGCGACGCCCATCCAAGTCGGAAAATCTATTTGGCATTCAATGACAAGGAGTTGAATTGCTAATTGATATTGAGATCCAAAGGTTTGTTTGTTTTAGCTCCTCTTTTCCTTTAGATTCACATGTTTTGTTGTTTTTTTCAGCAGTTTCTTGTACATGCAACTCAATTCTAGTCATATTATCTTCATCCGCAACATCATCCTGATGCAAATTGGCGATCAAAGTCAACCATCCTCCATCATTATCAAAAAATCATCCATATCCACCTGTCTCTCTCCCTTTACCCGGTAACGTCCTCAGAAATGGTTTGCATGGCCACATCATCTGGAAAACGACCCATGGAGTCCTATTGCAACAGGAGTTGTTAAGAGTGCCAACTGACGATGCTTTTTTCGGTTGATGGGTTGCACTGATTTATATAATGTCTGCCCAGTAGAAACTCCATTCATCAAAGGTTTCCTAGGATAATTAATGCCACCAACCTCAATCACCAAAGTCACCAACCTTCATCACCAAAGTCATCATTTCACATAAACTGGAAATGTCCTATTGATTTGGGGAGCGGATTTCCTAAACTGATATTTCCCCAGTGACACGTTGGAGAGTCGCCATGTTGCCGACCCAAACAATACAGTATTAAGGGCAAATCACTTAAAACCACTATACGTTTGTATTGTTTGGTTCCCCCAATGTAGGTGCAGTAATTCAATGACCCTTGATTTTTTCCAATGAAATCCAGGCTTCATTGGATGTTGCGTATCCGTTCTTTGCAATTTGTTGTGTAAAATGCTACTGCTCAAATGCTTGCAACCTACGATGCACTCATATTTGTGATAATTGTGATGTGATACCAAGCATTTGAGCAATACCAGTGATAATTCTCAAATCTTGAATAACTTGTGATACCAAGACTGACAAAGAATGGTCTGATGTGGATCCAAAAATTAACCCTACCACAATAACAATCTCAAAATAACCCTCATGAACTGTCTCAAATTGTAACAAATTGATTCTTTTAAATTGCTTAGAAAATCACCCGTGATCACCCTCTCAACTTCCAACATTTCCAATCACCAACTCACCAACTCCCTCAACCCTCAACCCCAACCAACTGCCACCTGCAAAACTCCTAGCTCTTTCCCTAGCTCTTGACTTACGAGGTCTGATCGTGTGGCCAGGGTTTGTGCCAACCTCGGGATATAATAAAGATCCACCGATCCATGATTTTACTGGTTAGGGAAAAAAGTTAGATGGGAAATATATGTATAGTTACTTGTATGTATATATATATATATTAATAGGTGTATATATATATATATGTGTGTCATATATATATAAATATATAAATATAGATAGATACATGTCTTTCTTGATTTGGATTGATTTCGGCAGGAGCAAAGCTGTCTCGCGCTGAAAACTGATTCAATCCGACTCATTTGACTCCTCTAGATGGGGATACACCATGAGAAACCACTATTCGTCCACGTGATCCCACTAGGCAGTATGCCTGGGACACTTCTGCCGCATTCCCTGAGCCCAACGCTTTACGAAGACTGTTCCCAAACATGCCACCTGCACATGGAGTATGGCGGATTGCGGCGATTCCAAAGGTTTAGACTTTGTTGAATCAGAGTAGGTCGAACATTCGGACCAAACAAACGCTGAATGCAGTGTGCAGAAAGGCTGCGCAAAAACTTCTTGCCTCCTGGTGTTCAATTCCCTTGAACACCCTGACTTCGACCAACGAAGGATGGCATTACTTGCTGTACGGGTTGGGTTCTTGTGGGTTTTCCTTCCACCTTTAGAAGCAAACCCAGCCTCCTGTCTCACACGTTCACCTCGCCATTCGACTGGTCGTGTGTCATCCTAGCTCAAAGATCCAAGAAACGACGAAGTATAGTAGGAAATAACTTAAAGACTTAGTTCCCTGCAAGGACATACCTCAAAATACCTAGAAATTAGAAACAATATTTAGAGATTCTACAATATATGTTTCTCACCGTAAAAATAATGCTCTACCTGTCCTGTAAGTCACATCTTTTCAAGAAAGATGCCTGGAAGGCCTACAATTCGGTGTTTAAGCATACGTCGCAATGTAGCTTAAAGGCTATGCCGCTTGCACCTGCCATGCACTTCGTGCCGTATTGATGCGAGAGATCACCTGCCATCAACCCATCCTTCACGGGGTTATGACTTGTTGATACTTGGACTCTGCAAGGTTGGGGATATCGGATATCTGAAAAAGTCACAGTTGAGGGAGGAATTTCAGGTCACGTACATCCAACACATACCAAAAGGGCCCGGTTAGCCCGGTTCTCTTTTCAAACGAGTAAATTGGAGCTCCTTTTTTGTGCAAGGGGGGAAGAATATCAACTAAATATAAAGAGATGCTGGACTTTAAATTGCTATGTTAGATTACCAGAGGTAAAAATATACCTGGAAAAACTGCAGAGACCACGGCAAGGTTCCAAATTGCGTTGCTTCTGTTTATCCGGATCTGCTCGGTTGATAGACTTTGCATTCCACTTCCATCATTCCAAGAATCACATCACTTGTGCATCTAACACAAGTCAGCATCCATTTGTAAACAGCCTTGCGTTTTCTTTTTCAACAACTTCCAAGTCAACAAGAAAACCTATGATGCGGGAAAAAACAACGCGCCTCAATGAATCTGGACACTGCTGTCAAGGGTTCCTTCCCAAAGTACCTGCAAAAACGGTCACCATGGGTTTTCATCCCGAGAAAACCCAGGGATGACGGTCACTCGCAGCGGAGCCGACTACCCGGTCACTCATCCAAGGCCACTCCATCATAGCTTCCAGCCACCGGAGCGACTGTCCAAATGGTTTCGAGGTCAGTAAAAGTCGAACTTGAACAATGAAGTCATGAAGCTTGTTTTCTTTTTTTGTGGGGGGGTGCTTGGGTGAGGTGGATTTTTTGGGAGGAAAAAAAATGTCATTCATGTGATGCAACTTGGCAAAAATCATGACAAATCCTGGAAAGAAATATCAAGAAACCAAAACTCTAAAAAAAGACTTTGGCGAGACAACCTTTTGAAGGGGCAAAAAAGACAGGGATTTCAACTGGGAGTTCCATTCACCCAAAACAATGTCCATTGAAGCTTTAAGTGTATCAGTCAGATTCAAGAAGAATTTATCATTGCTTCATTACAACTGCCCCTTTTCAAAAAAGAAACCAGTCACCCCAGGGTGTTTAAAGAAACAGTTCACAACTTCTTAAGTCCTACCCAAAACCCAAAATGATGTTTTTTTTTAAAGGTAAAATTCTAGAGGGGGGACCCTTCCAGGATGAATAGTTCGATCCTAACTTTGGAATCATGAATTCACCATCCCAAGATCCACCTCTGCACCTACTGGAAGCCTTGGACCTCGGCTTCCGCCTTTCAGTTTGGAGGGAGCTACAGGCCGCTGTGCAAGATGTAGCTGCTACCGTTGGACATGCGTTTATAGATATATATATATATAGCGATATTTACATATATATATATATACTGCTGTTAAGTCATAGAATAAACCAACATGCAATACAATGGGTGCGTATCTTCTAATATATAGCTGTGATTGACCTTGCACTGGGTACGTCGTATGTCAATGAGGAAACAACAACAACAACAACAACAACAACAACAACAACAACAACTCTGACTCTGGTTCTGGTTCTGACTCTGACTCTCTCTGATATGTTGTTTTGTCAATTTGTTTGGTTGATTTTTTTGTCAGGAGAATACCTGAAATACTGTACCTCTTGGAGTGTTGCAGCCTACCTTCGGCCCATGATGAGGCCTGTATCACTGAATGACTCGGGATCCACAGAAGCAGTGGATGAAATGGAGACATGTACATGAAAATGTGCTGCCAGTGCTGCTAGCCTATGTGAATATGTATATATATATATATGTGTGTATATATATATATGTGTGTGTGTGTATGTATAGTCACGTGCAAATGATCCCAGATGTGTTTGATGTATATATTAAATATTCTGCACATAACTATCATTCATACGTCGAAGTTGTTCACTTAGTCGACTTGGTGGAAGGCATGGAATCTTCACTTTCTGTTTAAAACACAATTGCCAAAAAACAAGAAGAACTGGTGAAAAAACTATTCGCGGGTGAAAAAAAACACTTAAAACAAAAAAAAACGTTGCATGCATTTTGGAAGCCACGTCTGTCTCAACGAGGTTTTACGGAAACACCTCCACTTGCCGCAAGTTCGACATGCGGCCACCAGTGCTCCGGCAGCTGGAATAAGCCGGGATGCCTTGCTTGACACTTGCAACCAAGACAGGGAAGAACCTTCTTCGATGTTTGGGGGATACAGTAAGCTTTGGGAATGGAAAACTCATCCTTTAAGGATGAGTTGAACCGTCTCTGACTATTGGCTTGGACGGATTTTGCGACTCTATATANTATATATATTATATATATATATACATATATAACTTTGTAGTGTGACAAGGGGGCATCATCCCAACAGCCAAACTGCTCCCCGCCAGCTTCGCTTTTTTCTTTTCGAGCCTTATAGGGCTCGGCTTTCGAAGTTTGTTGATGTGGCCGCCAGTGCCTCCACAGGTGTTCAGTGTTGCCAAAACAAAAATCACCGTGGCTCAATTATATTCCCTTATATGGGTGATTTCGAAAACTAGGGGATTATCCCAAAATGGATGGAGTTTCTAATGGAAAACCCTTTTTTGAGATGATTTGGGTGGAAAACCCACTATTTTTCGGAAACATCTCTATATATTTGGGTAGTAAAAAAAAATCCCCCTTTATCACCCAACCTGCCACCTCGATTTTGCAAAATGCCCTAAAAGCCTTTTTTTTTCTTCTCCGCTTCGTTCAAGCAGGCGAAGTTCGAAGCAGGACCAGCGAAGCACTGACTGCAATGTGTTGGGGGGCCAAGTTGGGGGTCAATCCGACCGACCGCATCCCGGCCCCTGGAACTTTCGATGAAAACCGAGGTGATGTGGGGGGTCCTCGGCGGGTCGCCCTGGGGCACCGGTTTCCCAGAGCAAAATTCCAGTGGATGAAATTTAGATGAAGATGGTTTTGTTTAGGGCACCTGAAAATCAGTAAATCTTCCCAGATTAAAATCATAATTAAACACTACCAAAAAACTTCAGAAACTTCTTGAAGCTCCGAGATTTTGTATGATTTTGTTCCATCCCAAAGGTTTCCAGGGACGGTTGTTTTCCCGCAATGGAGTGTTCTCGGTAGTTCCCAAGACTCAATCCAGCTCATCCATCTCTTGCACCTGATGTGAAACAGCTTCCAGATCTTAGATGGGAACGAAAATGCTGAAAATCGCACCACACTTTTCGTAACTTGGTATACGTATATAAATTGGTTCTATGAATTCTTCACCAAGGACCAAGCGCAGCTTTCTTTTGGACTAACTGATTCTGCACCGCACCTTGTCATCATCGTCAGGCACCATGGTCCTGCGAAGATCTGGGAAACAAGATCCAAATCCAGCAAAAGACTTTCCGACCAGATGTAGTACGGAAAGCAAAAACACCCAGTCCTGCCGTAGATGTGTCTGCCTCTTCTTCTGCGAGTGCCGGCTTGTCCTCCCGCTGCTTGCAAAACGCTTGCACATAAACCGGTCCTTAGCAAACAGAATCAAAAACTTGAACCACCTTGAAGAATGATAGACTTTTTTCAAAAACAACTACCACAACCCGAAAATATCCAGTGATATTAGCATTTGGAAAATAAAGCCTGGTGGGTTCCTTTTTTTTTCTTGCACCATGTTGCACCCATTCTTATCTCTCAGCTCCACTTTCGATCTTTAGCCTAAAATTTTGCGAGCATATGCCATTTGCCATATGCCATATGCCCTGTGTATCCCGGACATGCACCCACCTTTTTTTGCTTTCACCAAAAACGGTCCCTTTTTGTGTTGTGTTTTGCTTGTCGGCAAAACATTAGCCATTCCAACCCAGGAAATTTTCAGCACCTCTGGTGGAACAAAATTTTCGTCTTCAAACTTAAAACGCTTCAAATGACTTAATCGTTTGCCCTACAAAAAAATTTTTCGGTGGATACCAAAAAAAAAGAAATGTTGGATTCTTGGATATCAATTTGTCTTGGAAGTAGTAGAACGATATTTTTGTTTCTCAAATTGAAATCATTTGATATCATCTGGACGGTTTCTGCTATACAATTCCTCTGTTGCTCAAGTCTTGGAAGCTTCAACATCGCGAGTTCAAACGGGGTGTTCAACGCTGGAATTCCACCGCCATTCACCGTATTTCGGGCAATGTCATCTCTTGCCTTGAAGCGGGTTGGCGGGTTGTAACCGGTGGATGCCTGTGGACCATCTTGGCATGGATTTATACCATCTGAAAAACTACGGCAACACAGCTCCATACAGCTTCCTTCCTGCTTAATGTCCCACCAAAAATTGGTATACTTTGATATTCCTGCTGTCCTTGACAACTTCTTCTTGCCAATCACGCCATCCAATAGGTGAATAAAAACAACATTGGTAGTATTTGTATGTATTTTTTCCTCCTCTTACCAAGTGCTTGAAAGGTAGTCTGATTTTTGTTGAAGAAAGAAAAGAATTCTCATCCAAATTTTGATGGAGATTTCCATTTGCTGCTAGCTCTCAGCTGCATCCTGCATCCAGCCAAGTTGCTCCCGTGCATATTCCACTAAAGGCGCATCTGGCAACAATTCCTCCATGGAACGCCGACGTGAGTTGTAGAGAAACCAAGCTTGCCTAGAAGTGCTGGATGTGAAGAAATGAACAACATGTCGGACATGTTTATTTTCCACGGTTTTTTTAAATCTGCATTCAGAATCATAATCTAACATCATCACACTATGACACTGGCATATATGACCTTTCTTGGAAAAAAGCGGAGACCTTGTCGATGGTATACATACAACTTGCCCCCGTTGTTCTTTCAATGTCTTTCAATCTCACTAAAAAAAACACGCACATGACACAAAAACAATCTAGCCAGCGACTTGGGTGTTTCCGAAAACAGGGGTACCCCCAAATCATCTATTTTAATAGGATTTTCCATTATAAACCATCCATTTTTGGGTACCTCTATTTTTGGAAACACCCACTTTCACCCTGGGATTTTTGGTTCATCCCTTGACAAGATCCACTTTCATCGACCAGGCCCCCCCACCTGCCCCAAGCCATTAGGCCCACAAGGACACCACAAAGGATCGTTAAGGAGACGATGAGCGAAGAATAAGAATCCGTAGACTTTCCATTGGTGTGACCCCACAATACAAGCAAACCTGCCCATTTTGGAGAGGTGGGAATGGTAAACTTCAACATGCCAGGACCTTTCCTGGTCCAAGCTGGATATAAATTTGTTGTTGTATCGTGGTTTTTTTGTTAGTAAGGAAAAACCCCATGGGTTTTGGTTTTCCTAAAAAAAAAAAAACGACAGCTCCAAACGCCCCTATTGATTGCCTTAGCATCACGAAAAAACTCAGGGGGACTTTGGTGGATCAAAAAACGGGTCTGGTCCGTGTCTGGTCTGACTGGTCCCCGCGCCGCGCCGCCTTCTGCCACGGTAACCATGGACCGAAGCAAATCGGCACCAACATGCATGAAGGCGGAACCTTGGTGCTTCTTTTCAAGTCAAGTCGTCAACGACTTTTTTTCCGGTGAAATGAGGAATCCATATGGATATTTTCCAAAACCAGGGTGAAAAAAAACTCCAACCTCCTGACAACATGAGATGGGATGTTTTTGTTTCCCGGTTGGATTCTGGGAATCTAAAAAATTGTTTTTTTGGAAGTTTTGACCTACAAAATACTAAAACATGTTTTTGGAAGTTTTGGTAAGGTTCATGCAAAATCTAGAAGGGGAAACATGGTCAGCAAGAACTTCGGTAGATATGTCGTCTAGTATGTCATGGTATGCCTGGGAAAGGTGCTACCGTGCCAGTGGTGGTTGAAGTGTGATCTTTGAAGAAATCGCATAGGGTATGAAATATCTACAGCAACAAAATGCCAGTACCCGCAACCAAGCACTGCCGACCAAGTAACGCATGTTCATCGAAGTTGTTGCAACGATTCTGGAACTGGGAGACTCAGTGGACAATTCATTGGGTGAAGAAACTGTAAGAACTGAATGAAAACCACCACCTTTCAGTGTTCGGTCACGGCGCTAAAAAGCATCAGATATTTGGGGTCCAGCCTAAACACTGCAACAGTGGATCTTTTTGAAGGTTTACCTTCATTAAAAACAAAAAATGTTTTACAGGTTCTGGCAACCACTATTGAAGATACCTGTTTATATAAACAATCCTCATCACCTGACCTTTGATCATCGTTTTGGATGATCACTAAGCACATGACCATGGCATCATTCACTGCCATTGGGGAAGCCATCGGTGATCCCTCGCCAAAGCCACCATAGCCGCCATTCAGGAGGCCATGAAGCCCCCAACGATAGAAGCCTTAAGGCTTGCAAAAGGCAAAAAAAAAAACAGTCCAACAGCTGGAAATCTTATGATCATGCACATTTTCCTGTAGAATCCAATATGGCATTTTAAGTTTCAATTGTCTTGAAGGAATCCAACATTGCTTCATGAAATCCATCAGGAATCTGGTGTAACAGCCAAGGTGCCCCAGAAGGAGATCAAGTCAAAACAGATACCAAGAAAACCAAAGATCAGCACAAGCAAAGGTGATTGCAACCTGTCCTTCTCCCGCGGGTGCTCCAAGTCCTCGGGGATGTTTGAGAAAAAAACGCGCAAAATGTTCTCTTACTTGATGAGAGACATTGAATCTTCAAACCTGCATCTACCTCAATTACTCAATACTTGCAAGAAGAAACACACATCCAAAACACCGAAAAGAACATGATCTTTTCATCCCCTTATTGAACCCCAGCTTTTTGTCATGATAATATATGACAATGACCATTAATGACCCAAGCGAATTCAACTTGCCAAGTACCAATTGCTGCATCACCTCTTTACCCAGGCACGTGCACCGCATCCAATAAGCCAGACACGGACACCAGCAACAGCACCAGAATGGAGATACCCGAGGCGCATAAGTCCGTGACCTGTCTGATGCGATTTCACCATCAACCCGTTTTTTGTTATCATTCAGTGTGCCTGTCCCCGCCGCTTCTCTGCAAACAGGTTCAGCACATAGGTACAAGTATCAACGAACCTGGCACGAAGGTTCGGAAGAGATACAACCTTCACAGTGATCTTGAAGAATTTTCTTTGTGAGAGGGACATGATCAAAAATCTTCAGGGGCCTAAATGTCCATTGTGAAGATACCTTTTGAATTACCAAAACAAAACATCCAGAAAGCTACGGATAAAAGTGCTTAAAAGAATCTCCAATTTTTCAGACACATCTCAAGGCATATCTATTCCAACCCCTGTTGGTTGCTCCATTTTTTACATATCAACACTCATTTTCCCCTACATCCCATAGTTTGTTGTAAAAAAACAGGAGAGCATTTATTTAAACAAAAGACATGTTCTTCGCCACCAAAACAATTTCTCAAAAACATCTTCATCCACCTTGTCTGCCCATCCCCACATCAACCATGCCATGCTTCACATGGAACCACAATCCACCAGTAATGCATCTGATTCGGCAGCTAGGGCCGCCAGAAATTGAGCTGCCTCGATGCAAGTGTGTGTGTCATTTTGGAACAGGTGAAATGACCATTTCATCCATCAAACAAGTTAGACAAAACTTAATCACTACTACGTGTATATATAGATATATATGTGTGTGTGGTATCTTTAATGCAAAGTGTGTGTGTGTGTATACATGTAATCGTATATTTTTGTCGTATACATATGTGTGTGCGTGTGCTGTATATCCGCGTAGATGTAACTGTGACGTATCTTTCCCCACCTGTTGGAAAAGTGGATCTAGAAATCTAAGATCACAACGTACAAAAGCAACACCAAATGCTGGGCAACTAGTCATCCAATCAAATTCTTGAAGACTGGAAGATGCAAAATCTGCGCCCAGTTTTGGGGGGTTTCGTGCCATTCTCTTCCCTTCCAAACATGGATCTGAAGTTGTTTCCTGTTCAACTGTTGGATATGGATGTTTCCAAAAATGGTGGTACCCCCAAATTATCCATTTTATAGGGTTTTCCATTATAAACCATCCATTTTGGGGTACCCCTATTTTTGGAAACACCCATATGAACCACCTGAAACAAAATCCACTGTTTCGGTGTGGTGCGGGACAAAAAATCCCTATAATGCAGCGCTTCCTTGACTGGGGTAAGGTCTCTAATTCTTCACCACTTGTGTTCAGTTGATGGTTTTTTTGTTGGTTGGTTGAAGTTGGTGGCTATATAGATTATATACATTAAAATCATTATTCATATACAAACATATATATTATATATAATACATACTTGTTCATTATATATCCTACACATTTTTTTTCATGATACATAATTCAAGCTCCAGTTCTTTTCACCATCTCCAAGCTTCATCCCCCAAAGTTCTGAGCTTCCCCGGCAGTAATGGAGCCAAACCTTTGGTGCGGAACCATGGTGAAGTCCAACCACCATTTTTTTTGTCCGGTTGGTTTCCGAACCACCATTTGTTGGTGTAAGGATTTATCATCTTCCAAAAGGAAGCACCATTTTTTAAAGTGGTGGTTGACTTCCAGGGTGTATATATATGTAATTATATTATACATATTGATGTGAAAGGTAACTTGGATCAAACTTCCAGAAAAAAATGGAAACCACAAAAGCGAAACAGCTTGAGGGAGGAGGGTCAAGGGATGGAAGTCGTTGTTGTAATCGATCACCGGTTGTACACGCTCTGGAAAGGAGGCGACACCAAAGAACGGCATCTCTTGGCGACCAAATCTACGTATCAAATGGCTTGGTCTTCCGGAACCTTTCTTCCCTTCCTTGCTTTCACAATGGCACCTTGTGAATTGCTTCCAAGACACAATAGGAAGACTGTAGCGAGAATCTTCCTGTACCACGTTGCCAAGGGATGCAAACATCTCTGTCGATGGCGACAAAAATCTGTCAGAATTCGGGGTTTAGATTAATGTTATGATCAATATCTTTGTCGAAACAGAAATAAGCAAAGCCTGTGGAGCACATCCACATCATCCCATCATTCTCTCATCATCATCTTGACACTATTAATATGAAAACCGCCAACTTCCACCTTTTTCACAAACCGACTTCCCATACTCAGACCGGCCAACTCTGAAGATGCAACTTAGCAGCGAGTTATTCGAGCAATGTGCACCGAATGCATCGCACAAATCCATGGCCAGCCATCATCGGAACGGAAGCTCCATAGCAGCCAAAGCTTGTAAGAATGCACAAAGGCTGGAATAGCTGAATTCATTGAAGTTGTGTGTTGTACTAGTGAATGCGTAGGATTGGAGAGAGTGTGATGTCCAATGTTTTCTTTGATCAGATTGAATCATTGATCATTGAAGAGGCTTGTTTTTTACATGACCAAAGTGGTTGGGAGAAAGAACAGGACTCTGCCGAGTACCGCCAGATAACCTTCCTTGCTTTCACTATCCTTTCAAAGACCTTGTGAAATTTAAAAAGTAGATGCTGTGCCGGGATGTGCGAAGTATTTCATTCTTCCCCTCAATCATTGCACTGCCACAGCAGGCACTGGTTTGAACCTCAAAAAAAAGAAACCTAAATCTGCCAGTCAGATTTCCCAAGCTATGAGCGATCATCCTCTCCAGAAGGGTCCCAAAAAACCATGGATCTCAGGACTTCCAGGGGCCCGTGCCCAAATTCAAGAGCAAAGTCCTGGCGAGGCAACCCACGTCACGCAGTCAAAATTCATCTGGTTGGTGGTTTCAACCCATTTGAAAAATATTCGTCAAAATGGGAATCTTCCCCAAATAGGGTTGAAAATAAAAAATATTTGAAACCACCCAGTCGTTGATTTGAATTTGGACTCACAATTTTTACGAAGCATCTGCAGTGGTCCAGTGGCGTCTGGCCGTTGTCATTCGCCACGCTTGCGCCGGATGTAAACCTGCTTCGGGGTGTTTGGGAAAAGTTGGATCCACTTGCCTGGTGATGCTTGCCTGGGAAAGTCCCAAAAAGATGATGGCTTGCACCATGTGCCATCTTTTGCTGGGAATCCCACCCCTGGACCCTAAAAAATGATATCGAAAATTCGATCAAACTCTCAACTTCTCAACAGCTTTTTGAAATCACCAAACTCCCGGAAAAAAAGCAAATGCCCGACCTCGGATCTTCCAAAATCATTTTGCAAATTTCCTCTTCATCATTGGCCGCTGCAATATGCAGGGCAGTGGAACCAATACCATTCCTGTAACGGCTTTTTTGGGTAATCTTTGGGTGCCATGTTGGGAGTTTGGAGAGTTTGAAACTGAATCTGAATTTCCCAAGTAGTGTATAGTGGTCCGAACGCCACTTTCAAATGTCAGCAACAAAGAAGTTTGACCCTTTTCAAGTCATCTCAGACAGGCCAATCAAGGCCATCAAAACCGTGAGAAGCCCCACTATCAAGGTTAACGACTAGCAAGTCAAGTCTAGAAATGGCCCAAATAGATGCTTGACCATGCATGACTTTCACCTATGTTCACCATCAACAAGGTGGAAAAACAAGGGAAAACAAAAGGGGCTTCTGGTAAATCAACATGGCAATCAAAGATCACTGTTTCCAAAAAACATCAACTAGAAATGCTGGTGTGTTCTTTGCCACTATGGTAGTGAACCAATGGGCCACACCACGCGTTACCATCCTGAAGCATAAAAGTCGCAAACAGCATCTATGAAAAAATACGTTACTGTAGCAATACAGTAACACTGTTGATGGAAGAAATCCTGCACCACCTGGGATGTACAAAACCTAAAAAAAAACGAGATATTTACCATATCAACTGGGGCAGGATTCCTTCCATCAACAGCAGTACCGCTTTACTAACTTCAATCATCTTCGATCAGTAGAATTTGTTCCATCCTTGTAACATCCATCAAAAAATCGAAACATCCTTCCATCCAGGTAAAAAAGGGGGCTACTATCCTTCAATAGCATCACGGTTTCCTAGGTATCTGTGGAAACCTGGTGAAATCAAAATCTCCACCTTCAGTCAGAGCCTTGCCCACATCAACAGACCCCTGGAACATACTCCAGGTGCCCCAAAACACAAATGATGAAAGGATTTCCTTGATAGACCGGTAAATTGAGGGTTTTTTTGGTATGTTCCAGGGGTCTGATCGAATTTCCTCAGAATGTCAATCATAAGTTTTCGAAGAATATCGCACACCAAAACAAAAAGTTTTGAGTCCAAAAACCTTTGACCTTTCATACCCCGGAGCCCCCTCCTTGCAGAAATTTCCTCAAAGTCCTCCCTCGAAAGAAGTGCGCGGCATGCCTTGTCCACAGGATTTCTTCTTCACAAGCGGAGCAACATAGTTGTACGCTATGTTTGACAAAGCGCAAATTTTGTACAACTTCTCGACTGGACCCCCAAGATCATTGATCACTGATTAAAATGCTTCCTTCCACACGGAAGGAATATGATTTTGATAATTTTGATAGACTAGTGTTGGAGTCTTGAAGGTACATTTTTCCACTTCTATCGTTAATGGGCGATCCCATTTCCACGGCCTGTACATGTCCCTCTGCTGCGAGAAAGTGTAAAGCAGTGCCAGAGCATTCATCGCCTTTTCTGACAACTGACAGCCCTCTTTGTTGACCAACGGATTGTGCAAATCCCATGACCCACAATACCCATGGTGACCTGTGACATGGCATAACCGAAATTTAAGGTCAGCACAAGCATTGACAACTTGCGTTGGTGCTGTCTCAACAGCCTGAAAGGCAGCCTGGCACAAACCCCAATGCGAAGCACAGGATTTCCCCCCGGGTCATTCAAAAACTTCAGAATCTGTTGAACTGCATGGGCACTGCAAAAATGATGAAACAATTGCATTTTCCAAACAAATCATGCGCTTCCTCGTGCTTTTCGTTTATAACTCCCACGCATCACATTCAGCCTGAGAATCTGCTGAACGTGCAATCTCCATGAATTCCTGCGTCATTGGGTGGTTTCTTTTCAAATGCCATGGAGTGAAGTCTCTCATAACTACACTCCAAAAAAAAGAACCTGTAATTTGCTAAGCTCGATTTTCTACTATATATCTACTATGTGTACTGTGTATACACAGTATATATAAATATATATATATATATTGATATATATACTGTGTATGTTTGATAAATGTGTGTGTGTGTGCATGCATGTATATAGTATTTATAAAGCCCCAACTGTCAAATTAATTGGCTGGGCAAAAAAAAATGATCAGTTGCTACATAGTGGATTCCGTTGCCAAAGCAGACAGCTAGGAGTTATTCATCGGGGTTGGCATTAGCTGGTTTGTCCATGAAACAAATTGCATGGTCCCCTTTTGAGCATGGGTTTCTTCTTGGAACTGAGATCAATTTGCTGAACTAGTGTTTTGAATGAAGCTATAGATTTCCCAAAAAAATCACTGAACTCAAAACATATCTGACTTCTCAACCAAAAAATGGAGTCAAGGAAGGACACCCCACTTTCCATTCACCAAACAAAATCATCCCAAACAAAAAGTGTTTCTCATAATAAACCTTCAAACCGCCCAACCCTCAAACCCGTGGCCTCTTGAAGCTGCTCCAAGGCCTTTTTTTTCAAAAAAAAATCTAGGTGAGCAGATTTAAAAAAACAACCTTTTTTTGTGAGATTCTTACTTAAATTTGTTGGTAAATGTTTTCTGTAAATATATTAGAAAAAATTCCTTGGTATTTTATTTGGGAGGCAACTTGTGATATCAATTGTAGTTCAGCAAAAAAAAATGTTGATTTTTTGGGGCAGTTTGATATCAAACTATGCTGGAATTCCTGGAATAGTATTCCTCAAACATTTGACCTAAACCATCGTATGTTTTGGATTTGGAAGAAAAATCATAGTACACCCTGGTTGGAAATTTTGAATTCACAGGAATTATAATGATGGACCGAATCCTCTTCAACGTGGGAGGGTTCAAACACAGTCGCATATGTGAGATTATCTTTTGCAAGACATGCGAGCATTCAAAGTTTGCATGTCGCTGTGTCTCAAAATTTGGGGGGTGCCCAAATCAACATGATAATGACAGTCTGTTGGGGATGCTCTAGGTTCCCTCATATCTAGACACCTCCACTTGTATATTGTATGTAAAAAATATAGAGAGAGAGATGTGTGTATTCAAAAAAATAACATATATATATATATATTTGTATATGCGTGTGAACACAAATATATGTCCATACACACATATATATATATATATGTATACGACTATATGTATGTACATATGTGTCTACATAGAAAGAGAGGCTGTATATATTTATATATATATATAGATATATACGCATATCACGGATATCTCTATCAATCACTCTATATACAGTATAGCAAGGAGATCCCGCAGAGTTTGACAACCTGCGGAAGATAGTTGGACACATCACATGACCAACACAACTTTCAACTTTCACCCCAATTTGTTGCGAAAACAATGAACAATTTGGACAGCAAACTATGGAACATGTCCCACTTGAAGCATCTTCAAAAGTGCCTTGGAAGGACGTGTTTGCTTTTTCTTGCCCTTTAAAAGTACAAACACTGATCATCAAAAAAACAAAATTCATGAGGCAAGTTTAGTGCTATAGAGTTTTGACCTCGTTTTGAAAGGAGACTGTGGAAAATGAATCTTTTCCGGAAGAAATCAGCACAACCAGGCCTTCTTATCACACTCTTTGGGCAGTTTCTTTCTCGCCGGCACAGTGTTTCCAAGAATTCGAGCAAGCTCTTCCTGTGGAGATTTTTCCAAATTGGCATGGCTTGGTCTCTTTAGCATGCTGGGGCATGAGAACCCGGACATTTAGAAATGGGGATTCCCATCATCGCATCAGCATATCATCAACAAATGTTGATTTTGTTCTGCCAGGCTGTCATGACAGAGTTGCAAGAGTCTAAGGTTTCCAAACGTTACATTGCACACCGATCAATGTGCCAAATTGACACCTGACAATTCCAAAGGCGCCACATGATTTTTTACCATCAGTCACCATATCCATGGGCTCCTCTGAAATGTCTGGTGCCTGACATGACGAGAAACTCTGGATGAAACTTGCAGTTGCACTTCAATGAATACATGAAAGCAATATAAAGATCATAAGAATGAGGAGAATCATCTTACTTATACCAATCAATTCATGATCAAAAATGATCATTTCTAGATGTTTTTTTCTGTTGAGTCTTGGACTTTTTATGACGCCCCTCTTGTGCTCTTCCCACCTGTTGTGGCGGCACTTCCTCCTCTTCCTCTTCCTCCTCATTCTCTGGATAAGGAACGCGGTACCTCAGTGGTTAAACAAAACCACGCATGACTCAACATCTTCTTCCCTCTATGACTCACATCCCTTACCTTCACCATGAAACTCCCCAGGCTCTTGGTGTCGGCCGGTTCAATGATCCTGAGTCTGGCACAGCGCCTCGCGCGATTGGATACGAAAGGCTTGAAGTACCATCCGCACGGCAGCTATGATGCGGCGACAACCTTTGACAGAAACAAAGCACCGGGTGGGAAGGAGCCAAGAAAATTCATTGGGAAAGCCGAAATGTCGCCAAAATGTTGTAGACTACTTCATGATAATGTGTGTGTGTGTTGTGGTATTTGAATGTATACTTGTTTTTTCAAAAAATGGGTGGACCTGTATTTCTGTCCCAAACGTGGTGTGGAACAGTAGTTCTGCATTTGGCTGCTTGCAAGAATGGGGAAGGATCCTTCTTGAAGGAAGTAGCTTCACTGGCCTACCATCTGGATCGAGCTGAGCAAGGGACAAGCCGCCACCAGTGACATGGCTCCCAGCTACGGTCAGCACATTATGTCGGCAAAATGCCAAGTGGAGAGCGTCTGTTTTTTCTATGCTTTCGATGCTAACTCACATTCGAAGCTTACATGCAGATTGATAGATATCGATCGGATGTTACATGCCTCTTGTGAAGTACAAACGTTGCAGCACCCTTTGGGCCAATAGCAGAATACCAGCCGCGCCGTCCAATTATATTATATTAGGGCAGGTGTCCCTCAAGGGCACACCCGGCAACAAAAAGATGATCCAAGGTTCCGGGGTCTTCCCCCGCCAATTTGGCCACCTCATTGTCACCAAACACCCCAACAAAAATGCAAAAAATCCTCACCGTTTCGACCCGAAAATCTCCATGTAGGTCAAATCTGGGGTGAACTGTAACTATTGTTGTAATATGCCAATTCACCAATCAATCACAGGGGTTGGACAAAAACATTGGATTCCTGGAACTATTGAGATACGTCTCTTCCAACGGTGGGAAGGTTCCCCATTCCCCACCGAAGGCCACCCAAAAGCTTCCATCAGTGCTGCGCCTGCGCTGCGAACAGTACACCTCAGTCAACTTCGAAGGATAAGAACCATAAGAAGCCTTGAAAGTTTGCCTTGTTTCTTATGGGATATTAATGACATATTGGATTCCCGGTATGAATTTCATGTTTTCGTTTACAACATTAGGAAGCATCGTGGCAATTTCATGTGGCACAACTTGATGCTCATGTAAAGAGCTATGCCTGGACCTCCCGACAGCTTGAAGTACTGGCGTTGTCCAGCACAATGCCATCGGTGTCTTCAAACGTGGGATAACCAGGTGTGCGGTGTCAGTTTCAAAAACTGCCCTTGTCGGGCCCTTCCAACAATCCTTTTGATCCAAGTTTGCTATTAGAAACAACCAACTTGCTGCACCTGACGACAGTGTTTGCTGCAGGGTGATGCGTACTTTTTCTCTAGAATCTTCCCTGATTGTCTCGCCACTGCTTTGCCCGAATTGAACTTTCCTTTGTTGAAAGTAGTGAATCTAGAATCTATGAATAATGAATGTCAATCAAAATGACAACTAAAATACTAAAACAAATTTACATTCTACACATTTCTACACTCCCATACATGATCTGGCCATGTTTGATCTCCGCATTCCCACAAATGCAAGCCCCGCTTAAACCAAACTATCAGTCCGAAGGCATCAGTTTTTAGACCGAAATCTTAGATTGATATATATATATATATATTATATATATGCGTATGCATATCTATATAGAAAGAGATAGAGAGATAGAAAGAGTCTACAGAAAAAAAAGAGGGAAAGAGTAGATCACAGTTTTGGGACACCACAACACGCCATGAGTCGTTTGGCAACTCATCCACAAGGCTTCTATGCGAAAGCGTTTGTACGTGAAAAAAGGCCACAGATTTTTGTTGAATTTCAACGCCTCACGTTTCTCAGTACGGTCAAGTCTGTATAGTTGGTATGGATGATCCTCCTACCTGCAAAATAGGTTGAATAGGGGGGTCCTCATACAACATATAAACTCCAGATGATTCTGATGATATGACTCTCCCTTATTTTTGGCGAAAAGCAGACAAAAAGGTCAAAACCATGGCACACATAAATCTCTCCTACAACTCTTCCAGATCAGCATTCTTTTCCACGCTGAGTCAGCTGGGCAAAGTGAACAAATGTCCTTGCATAGATAAAAGCGATTCATGCGAAAATTGCAGGCGTAAACGGTCACCTGGAAATGTACAAATTTGGATTTCCGTTCATTTTGGGCCTTACATCCTGAACACTCCAACCACCGGGAGGTTCAGGGTGAAACACACCAGACGTCAACTGAAAGATAGTTCGACTCGCGGTTTCATCGAGTTCCATTTCCCTCTCTTGACTTTTTCCAATACAGCCATGTGAACTGAACACTGAACAAGTCGTTGAATAATGGCTTGTTGGGGAACATGTTCAAGTACATAGCTCATGAATACAACTATGACTATAACCGAAATATGTGCTGTCCATATATCTATACAGACTTTTTAAATATAGATGTAGAGAAAGGTATAGATGTTTTTTTGCCAGGGCTTCCGATGGGTTTGCCCAAACATACAGCAAAAAGGTATAGATATAGATACTGATATTGAGAGGGAGATATAGATGAAGATAATAAAAATAGATTTAGATAAAAATATATTAGACTTACAGTAGATTGAAATACATGTAGACTTAGATACCCTACATACATCAAGATGTGACATGCCTCAAGTATGTATATCATTGTATATCACATCAAATCTCCAAATCTCAAGAGGGTGCCAGTGAATTCTCTTGGAAAACATAGGGCGAAACGCAACATTCATGCCTCTCATGGGCGAATGTCTTGACCTGAGAAACTGCTCCGATACGCTACGATATCATCTCAACAGCACGACAGCACATCGAATAAGGTCCAAACCTTTAAAGCCCATCATCGCTTTCCACCACGAACCTCATGGCACCGCATCAGTCAGAGGTTCCTTCGATGTTACCCCAGGGTCATCTATGGGGGCCAAAAAAAACTGATGCTTCATGAAGATGCGTATTGGCAGCCAAGAAACACACCCTCGTAGAAGTAGCGCACAATTTCCTCGAAGCAGAA
The DNA here is from genome assembly GCA_000507305.1 of Breviolum minutum Mf 1.05b.01. NCBI lineage: Eukaryota > Dinophyceae > Suessiales > Symbiodiniaceae > Breviolum > Breviolum minutum. The sequence goes on from DF241726.1 coordinate 34,998, forward strand.
GTCATCGCGCTTATGAGAGACGAGCAAGTTTTTGAGCCCCCCAGAACCACCCTTTTCGCTGCTTCCAAGGCGCATTTTCCAACAGGTTTCCCTGAACCTGGCGTTCCAATCTTTGGAAACAAATACTGATAAGGCCATGACCCAAACCCCATTTACAACCTTCAACAAATATGTGGTGCTGTTGCGACTACTGGCTCAGCATACCATACAATGGACGTGGATCAGTGGCAACAAAGCTGAGGACTTGGCTTGGGCCATGTTCGCGAAGCTCTTGCTACTCCACCATTTGTCAAAACAGCTCCGGTCTGTCCAACCACTCATGCTGATGTAGTTCACCTGAGCTTCATGTGGGCATGAACCTTATAAACATGTGAGGAATGAAAGAACAGGTATAGTCATTGTGCTTCAATGCGGTCATTACGAACTTAACAACAAGTGGCACCTTGTCATGGATTTGCATTATTTAGTCCTCCTAGATCCATTTATGAGATCAGCCCTGTTCAAATAATCAATCCAAATTCTCCGATTTCATGAAATCCTGAAGTAGATAATATAGGGTTGCATGGAACTTTCTAAAACGGGTCGATTTCTCAGTTCCATTCTCTACCTTCATAGACTAACTTACCCTCCCATCTGTTTTTCATTGATTACCCTCCAAAAAACGACATGGGTGTTTCCCAAAAATAGTGGTACCCCAAAATGGATGGTGAAAATAATGGAAAACCCTCTCAAAATGGGATGATTTGGGGATACCACTATTTTCGGAAACATCCATATCCTTCCCAAAATATCTACATACGTCTCACAGCTCCGATTTCCACGGCCTGGTTCTTCCTGGTTTTCCGGGTATCTTCCTTCAAAAGGTCACCCAACCTCCCCAAACAACAAAAAATCACCAAGCAGCATCATCATCGGGAGTTTTCAGCCGCCGTAAGAGCTGAAAGAATTGAAAACCTTCGGCCTGGCCGTTGGTGAAAGGGACCCACCCATCCGAAGGACAGGGTTTTTTTCCCGACAAAAAAAAAGGGTGGATTTTTGTCGGATGCGAAAATTTCCATGGTAATTTTGCGTGGTAACCTGGGTTTTTAACGATGGTTCTACCCAAATGGTTTGGGATGCGTTTATTTGGTTATCAAAGTTCCAAACCAAAGGGTAAAAGCTCCACTTTAGCGGACTCCAATAGAAACCATTCCGCATGTAGAAACCACGTCTTTGTCAAGAGTGAAATTGAAACCTAAACTTGAACACTGTGTCTATTAAATTACTATCATGTGTCTATTGCAGTTGGTTCTTTCAAACAGCAGTTGCCCTCCGAATAATTCTATAATCCAGGTCCCAAAGGAGTAATTAGTACTCTTCCAACCAACTTCTGGTATGCCCTATGCACTACGTTTGCGGGAAGGTTAAAGTGAATCTTACCACATCGAAAAACATCTTGAAAAAACCAATAAGAAAACCCACACCACCTTGTGACTTGCAGTTATATATCCCCGGCACCAGAAAGGCGATACAATTACCACACCACCATCCACATCCCTATATTTTCTGACTATACAGTACATGTTGCAGGCCTTTATAAGGTCAGCCTTTTGAAAAGCAAACCCTTTTCGGACCACCGAAAAAAAAAGTCAGAACATCCGGACCGCGAATTTCCATTGGGCGCCTCAAGCAGTTTGCTCTCGCGCTTGGCCCAACGCTGTTCAAACTCTGGCTCGGAGCCTGGCTTCACTGTAAAGCGATTCATCACCTCGGGCAACGAAAGGATCTGTTGGTTGGATCTGTTGGTTGGTGAGGGGCCGGTGTGGATGGTGGATTTTCTGATCTTTTTTATTGGGGAAGAAAAAAGACAAGATACTTGGGTTGGTTATCAACTGATCGTTAGTTGATGTTAGTTGGATAGGGTGTTGTGATTTGAATTCATGGGAGGGTCACATACCTACAAGATCCAACATGTCAAGCTCGATTCTGAGGCCGCTGACAACGAAAGGAGGTGCCTTTGAAGGGTCCTCTTCAAGCATGCGTTGCGCTTGGCCGTTCCCTCACCCAATATGTGGCTATGCTCGCCGTTCCCTGGCCTTCCCTTTCTCCAGGAGCATTCCATCCCAAAGTGCTGCTTTTGGAGGACCACCAGAGGCCACAAACCCTTTCATCACCTTAGGTCTTTGTGATAACTACCATGCATCTGGGTTACCCCCTGGAAGTTTAACATAGCCCCTGAAACTGGACGGTTGGAAGATGAGTTTCCTTTTGGGATTCCCTATTTTCAGGGGCTATGTTAAACTTTGGGGTGGTAATATCTAAGAAAAGGATGAAGCCAAAAACTCTGTGTCTTGTAAGCTATTTGCGCGTTTTCGTCTTTCAACTGCTAGGGATCCAGGCAGAAGTGGCAAAGCTGGAACTCTCCTCCTGGGAAGTCATCTGGCAAAATCTGGAAGAATGTACTCCCAGCCCTGTGAAAAAATATCACCAAAGTTCTTTCCATCCACTAAATGCTTTTAAAAAACAGCCAGAAGTTGTATCAAAAAAATAAATCTCAGATCTAGATGCGCCCTTGCCCGTCCTGTGGTAATTCAGCTGTAGCTTTGAATGCCCCTTTGCTTTCCCAAACACCAAGGGAAACGTAGGTGTAATCCTCAGATTTCAGGAGTCGCAACCCCGACAAGTAGCAACCTGCAATCTCTTTAAAAGAAAAGCTTCCAATCTCCACTTGTAGCACCCACCCAAAAAAAGGAGAAGGCAAGAAAAAAAACAAGGCCTCCCACTCATGCTCCAAAAACTTCTCACATGTTGTTTTCACTTTTTTGAGCTCGGCACGTCTTCAAACTGCTCATCATCGTAGTTGTACACCACCTTGATGCGGTTGAACCCGGTTGAACAACGGTAGTGACTGTGCTTTATCTAGGGCTCCGTCCGAGCACCTCCACTAACAAAACCACTAGAAATCGGCTAGGTGCTAGAAAAACATGAGGATTTTCATATAGAATGTGATTAGAATGTGTATATATATACATATATATACATATATTGTATCATGATATATCATGATGATCATACATGTCCAAAATTCGATGGCCAAATGCTTTGCAGTTTCATAACATGTCTATTTCATGAAGCTGCAGTAGACTGTTTCGACCCATGAACACGTCTTACAATGACGTGCTAAGCCATATCAAGATCATTCATGTAGACAAATGCATATACCAGTCAGAACTGAAGCATGTATGTGTAGCATTCCCATACCACTAATACTAAACATAGATACGCGTCTGAAAGTTTGTGTTTGTGAGTTGTCTGTCTCTGTTTGTGGACGTGTGGGTATCTCCCCGTAGACCAAAACATGCATATGCATCTAGAAGGATTCAACTTGTATCTGCGTCAATCATAAGATGTCGTTGAATGAACAAGCATTTGTAAATACACAACCATGTTAATTAATATATATATATACATGTAGATATTTAAAAAATATATATTCCATAATATATGTATATGTATATACGTAATACATCATCGATGCTGCTACATTCCCACAAACATCAGTTTCCCCAAGTCACGCTGAGAGCTCCGGTAGACTTCGGCGTGCTGGACACACGGCGTAGCAAACAAAACCAACGCAATCCATCTAAGCCTGGCCAAGGCCGAGGTGCAATGGAAAGATGGGGTATATACCTATGATATGTGTTGGTATTTAAAAACCCAGAGGTCACAGATAGGTGCAATGTGGGCAATAACAAATATGTGGTCCCAAGAATTCTATCTGTGAAAAAAACACATCATTCTAAGGGTGGAGATTTAATTTGGGAATTTTTTCCGCCCCAGTTTTGGGATTTTTTTCCGCGTTTCTCCGGTTGCAGTACCAGCGGTAGTGGTAGTGGTAGTGGTAGTGGTAGTGGTAGTGGTAGTGGTAGTGGTAGTGGCAGTGGTAGTGGTAGTGGTGGTGGTAGTGGTAGTGAAATGGTAGTGGTAGTGGTAGTGGTAGCAGCAGCAGCAGCAGCAGGAGCAGCAGCAGGAGCAGGAGCAGGAGCAGGAGCAGGAGCAGGAGCAGGAGCAGGAGCAGGAGCAGGAGCAGGAGCAGGAGCAGGAGCAGGAGCAGGAGCAGGAGCAGGAGCAGGAGCAGGAGCAGGAGCAGGAGCAGGAGCAGGAGCAGGAGCAGGAGCAGGAGCAGGAGTCAGGNCCTTCCCTCCTTGCTTCCTTCCTTCCTTGCATCCTTCCTTCCTTCCTTCCTCTCCTCTCCTTTCTGCCTGCCTGCCTGCCTGCCTGACTTCCTTCCTGCCTTCCTTCCTTCCTGCTTCAACCCCCGAAACAGAAACGCTGAAAAAATTCCCAAAACTGAGGCCGAAAAAATTCCCAAAAAAATGGGATCCCTCATTCTAACTTCAAGTCCGGCACTACATGGAGTAAAGCTGGTTAAGAAACAAACATCAATCTGAAGCAGGTCTTGATTTTGGTTGTAACCAGAAATTGTTCGAAAAGGGTGGTTTTCTTTCAGACCAAATCCATTTTTGAAGTCGAAAAATGCAGCGCCAACTGACTATGTAAATGAAACAAGGAAGAGATTGGGGATGTTCCATTGCTTGCCAGGCTTATGATTTTTTCACTTATGCTGTCATCATAAGATCCTGTAAAAGTTCTACAAATATACTTTTAGGTAACTAGACAGTGAGGATTTGAGACGTCTTTCCGTGACACCATGATACTATGCTCAGATTTTTTCGTTGAGTCAAGCAACTAGCGATGGACCGATCTTTGCCCCAACGCTGCTCAAATTGATCTTCTGTGCCCTCCTTGACACGAAATCTGTTCATGGCCTCAGATCTTGCTCAAATGGATAGGTACGGACTGATCATCTGTCGAAAGGATCAATTGTTCAATTGGCTGCGTGAATTTAAGGCTCGGGCAATGAAACGGTCCCCTGGCATGGCATACATTGACACGCATACATACTCCATAGAAGGAAGTCCAAAAAGCATGCTTTTCCTCACAATCCGAAGGCCCCACACTTTGGGATATATATAGAATACGAGATATGTTGTATCCTTGGAGCAAATGAATTCCATGTCACTCCCAGCAATTTTTCCCCCAAATGTTGTTGGCCCCCCAGGTCCTTGGACGAGGTTGCTGCCCCTGGGTGTTTCAACACCAGTCATCAAAAGAATTGGCTGTTTACCCTCCCAACCCTACCTGGGTGGAATGATTTACACCAAGATTTTAGGGTTGGTAAGGTCATATGAAAAGAAAGTGCCGCATCGAAATTTATGGATGGATTTTTCGTGGATCATTTTTGGTACATGATATTCCTTGGTTGGTGTCTATATTCACAGGTTGAATTGTATCACTATTCGCTCAAACCACAAGAAGAAATTTGAATCAAACAGAGATTAAGAAGATGCATTCATTTCGTTGAAGGTTCGACCTTTCGGTTTCGTGTACGAGTATAATACCAATCGCAAGAACCAACAAAATCTACAAAAAAATCAATAGCTCAAAAAGGGGTGATTCTGACAAATTTCGATAAGACCAAACACGCCCAAAGAATTTCGATCTCTACCTGGAAAACCCCGAAGTTGTGGGAAATCCTGTCTGATCCCTATGGAAATACCGTGAAATACCCTTTGTTTTGGTGGAAAACATCATCTGAGATCATCTGAGTGCAGTTTCACTCAGCCAAGTCACTCTGCCACCGTGTCGGAGGTAGCACAGCGTGCCATGCGACCTGCAACAAAAAGGAAACTCCTCAAAGGCCATTGGTTTTCCCGACTCAAAGGAATCTAAGGGTATACCACCCAGAAAATATCGCTATTAGCTATTAGGAGATTATTCAGGAACAAATGCTCCCCCTAGAAAATTATAGCTATTAGTATTAGGAGATTATTAAGGACCAATGATGATTCCCATGACTCACGAGATTCTTTTCTCTGATGTTTCGGCTTTTGTTGCTATCTCTGGCGCCTTTGCCAGGCACTGCAAAGCCAAAGAATTGGCAACTTGCCAGCCATAGCAGCAAGGAAGGCACCTTGGTTTCTTATGTTTCTTTAAAACTGACCCAGGGAAAACCTCAAAGAATCTCTATTCGGTTTCCTGTTTTTTTGGAGGGTTGACTTTTTACCAGCTATGTCAGAGTATTCCCGGGGTCTCTTTTTAAAAAACGAAAGGGTCGATGTTTAGTTTGCCTTAAGAAATTGTCAGAGAAATCGTCACTTCTGTTCCTCACAGAAATGTGTTGCAAGGTAGCATGATGGATTTCCTCCTACAAAAGTGCTGATTTCAGTGCCTCCAATTTGTCTCCTTTCCAATGAAACAACCGAAACAGATCACCACTTGCCACGAGTTCCTGGGAGCTCCAGACGAGGAGTTTCGATCGTCTGGTAAAACGGGACAACCCCCATGGACGTCCGTCCATTTTGGGTAGGGGGGCAGCTTAAAAGCCCCAACCAATGCTGCGGATGGAAGCACAGGAAGGTGCATGGGACAGATCCAACATGGGGAAAAAATGTAGCACAAGAAGCTGAAAGAAGTGTGGAGAAGTGATGATTAAAGGAGGGACGTTTGTCAAAACCATTTTCATTTTAACAAGATGTTTTGTCTTGATGGTTTTTGTCAGGCTCGCCTTTTTTTCGTAAGGACTTTCTCTCTTACCTTCTAAAACTCACACATCCTGGAAATTATGGGCTTTTACTGTTCCTGCGCCATCCGCTGCACATTTTTTGAACCTCACAATCGGCAACTGTGAGATTCAAACACTCAAAGTTTGACCACTGCGCTGCGCGATAGTGCTCGTAGAGGCTGCCATACTCCACTGTGTCTGACCTGAGTTTTTACAGCACCGTGGGACCTTCACCACCGCAGTACACATCAAGACTTGGTTACTTGGTTCGTTACATTCAAAGTTTCGGGGATATTTCCAGTTTGTAAAAAAGTATCTAAACCCTCTAGATTTCATATACTTATCAAACGTACCATGTGTATGTATAGATAAAATTACATATGTACTGTAATTATATCTACAGCATATATCATATATATATATATACACTGCATATATAGAAGGGAGGGGCCCCCTCCCCCCATGACAGCAGCTAAGGCGCGGGCAACGGATACCTTGGAAGCAAGATCAACCTCCAACGCACTTCTTTCAAAAGTTCATCCTCCATACAAAGCGCCGCTTCTTTGGCGACGACACCTGTCTTGACAAACTGCCGGAGAGTTGCCCCGTTTTTTCGTTTGATCGACTCCTCTTGTCATCTTTAAAAAGTTGATCTTCGAAACTCAGAGGGGCAACCAAAAAAATACGACATTTCTCAGTGATGTTGTTTTTTCTCCAAAAAGAATCTTACAACTCCTGAAGTTTTAACATATTCGCCCCTGAAAAAAACGACCTTCCCACCAAAAAACAGGTAATCTTCCAACCATCAGTTGTTCAGGAGGTCTGAGTGACTCAATCCCACCTCCACCTCCCAAGGACAACACATCATTGGAGCCAGTAAGGCGCAAAGCATCAATTCCAAGCTGAACCCAACTGGCATCTCCTTCTAAGCCTGGCAACCAAAACAAGAAAAAATCAGGTCGCCAGTGAACGGCTTGGAGGAAATATATGCATATCATTTATATCATATACAGATACATATATAAAGATATAATATATATACGTATATATATATATATGTGTAGATTCATGGGGTTGACAAGGATACCAACATGTCTTGTCAATGAATCACCTGAGTACAAATTTATCCAAATTTAATTCTTGCCTTCCAACTCATCCAGCAGCACCAGATGCAGTCCACCAGGATATCTCGCAACTTTGGGTCCCCAAGATGCTAGAAAATCATCTTTCATCCGCCGCCAATAAAAGGCCACTGCTGTCACACTATGACTTGCAAGCACCTCAGCTCCCAAGTTTAGGATGGAATGCCGGAATGCTATCTAGTGTTTTTTTTGAGCTGAGCACCCGAACTTTGTCCAAAATCCGAGTGAAACTATCCTGCCGAAATGGTGAGGTGCTAATTCTCAACAATCCTTTGGACAAGCCCACCTACACTCTTCAAGTTGCCCCCCCGGGCAGCACAAAAAGCGCGAACCTCCGCAAATTCATCGCCATCCCAAATGATAGCACCAGTGGTGCCAACAGCATCAGAAAGCAAGTCCACCATCTCCTGGTCAGAACCTCATCACTGTCATCCAGGTTGGCCGAAAATCTTCATCAATTTCCCAGTCACTTTTTGGTACAACCATCCCATACCATCCCAAGTCAGAAAGTTATCTAAGTGATTCTGACGAAATCACGGAGGACCTGTGCATTGAGCCAAAGCCATTTCAGGTGATATAGCCTCTACACCCCCGAAAACTAACGGCTGGAACCTGAAAAGGATGGTTTCCAAGTTTGGAATCTCCTTTTCCAGGGGTCCATTTTCAGGTTCCATGTTAGTTTTCGGGGGAGTATTTTCTAATGTTTCAGCCTCAAACCTCCATTGCTTGTGGCTAACATGCAGGTGATCAACCTGCTACAGGTGATAAACCTTCACATCCTGCGTCCCTGAGACCCCCAACATCCACAACCATCGGGTGGAAATCGACCACTGCCAAAGCCCTCAACATCCGATGCTCAAAAACTGATGCCAAGCACAACCTTCCACCCTGGGAAGCCATGGGAAACCGAAAATACTGTCGATGGACGAAATCCGGCGATCACCACCTGGGATGTATAAAACCCTGTAAATAATGGGATAAACGGATAAACTACCAATTTGAACTGGTGCAGGATTTCGTCTATCAACAGTATGTCGCATATTTTCTATCACTGTAGCTCCATCTGTTTTTTTGAGCTAGAAGAGTTCACCGCAACAGCTTCGAAACACGCAGGTGACGTCAAGCTTTCCGGCCATAACCAACCTGATGTTCTCATCTATCAACGATCCACACGATGCATCATAGCCTCACCCCCCAGTCCTTCAAATGTATCACATGCGTTGCTTCCACCAAACACTTCGGAAGGCTGTCCATGACCTGCAAAGCACAGCGTTTCTCACCAACACTCGGCTCACCGAAAACTAGTTGCACCTGGAGCCTCAAAGTGGAATCCATGGCGCAATCTTGGAAGAACTTCTTCCAAATTGAATCTTGGAGATGAAGTTTTACACCTTGAACTTTAAGGAAAATGTGTTTTAATATCATCTGAACTTTTGTGTGGGGAGGGGGGGGACTGTTTCCTGTTAGATTCATGCTTAATCGAACACACTCAGATTTTCCAGAAGCTGCTTAAGATGACAATCAATCAACAAATGTTTTTTTTGAGGCCTCAAAAGGCAAGGAACCTTGAGCCTTGATACGTTCATGAAGATTTTTTAAATCAGCAAGCAAAATCATTCGCACACATACAAAGGCTGCGCTGAAATCATTTCATATACCCGGATGGCATGTCTGAAAAGTAATCATCTCAAAACCTCCAGTATGCAGGGACAACATTTTTGCAGATGGTCTCTTTGATCGATCATCCTCAATCTTTCAGACAGATTTGAGGCATAAAACCAGGTCAACATCATGTGCTTTGACCTCCTCCGCGCTAAAGCGTACACTGAACTTCATGGTCAAACGCAAGAAGAACAGCCACGCCGGTCCTTCAACTCCACTGCCGACTTTGCTGGCTCCCTCTCCGACTTTGCGAAAACGGAGGCGCAGTAGGATCTTGTTGAGTTTTCGGTCCAAGATCACTTCAGGATCATCTTTCTTTCGTAAATCTTTTGCTTCTTCAAAAACTTCTGTGGCTTCACTTAAATCCAGAAATTTGGGGATCACTGTGGTGAAGGCTGGCGTAAGCACCTCCACATTCTGTGATGGCAACGGTAAACCAGACTGAGTTTCACCTCCGTTGAAGGCACAGGGATCGAGACAGACTTCCAAATCACCTCGGTGATTTGTCTTAGGCGCCAACCCTTCAATGGAGAGATGGTGGGGACGTATCGGTGATCTAGTTTTAAAAAACCTACCACCACCCTGGCGATTAGAAAGCCATGGTCATCAGGTGAACTTACTTAAACTTTTTAGATAAAAGCACTAACCTTCACTGCAAATGAACGAATGACTGATCCTTCCAAAGATTTAAAAAAAAGAAAAGAACCTTGCACCGACCTACACCATGGAAAAAATATATTTAAAAGAATAATTAGAAAAAAAAAAAACTTTGATTCCTGCATTTCTAAGTCACTATCCATGGGATTGCTGAGGATCAGAATTACTTGGTATGTTCCATTTTCATCCTCCCTGCAACTCCAAGGAGAACAACTTGGTACGAAATTCACTGCCACATTGTTCTTCTGAAACGCTGGATTTGCACATGGATTGATCTGAGGCTTCACCACTAAGCCTTTGCATGCCTTGCTTGAGGTCCCATCTTCCCCCGTTTGCACCAACAACTTACAGCGTCGCGAACGCTTCGTCAACAGAGGCTTCCGAAGAGGCAACAAATTCCAAGCATTGCGGTGCTGAAGTGGAGTTTCCAGTTGAGACTGGCCCCTGTGAAGTCCAGTTGAATCACCGGAAAGTCCTTTAGATCCTTCACTTTTACCCTTGATGGACACCCCATGATAACCATAAGCAATTTGAGAGAGCCTCATACTTTGGCTTGCACATGCACCTTGACTGTCTTGAGTCTGGGGAGCTGTGTCTGTCTCAATGCTATTTTGCAACTCTTCTAGCAAAGATTGACCTGAGCTTAAACTCGGTACACGATGAGATCGTAAGAGATCTTGTACTGAAAGACCTGCCAACACTGGTGGAGCCTCAACCACTGAAGCTGCACTGCTGAAACTGAAGCGCTTCGGGCTGTCTTTGGCATCTGGTGATGATTTTGGACTACTTTCAACTCCTTTGGTTTCTGCCAACATACGGGCCTCTGACCGTAGATCACCAGTTCTCACTTGTTGCTCTGCTAACTTTGCTTCCAAATCTTCTACATTCCATTGCCCACCTGGAAAGAAAACCAGAGCACTGGAAACTCCAAGAGATCTGCAATCGTTTTGGGAAAGAAGACAATCCACATGTTGAGTTTCATGGCAACAACATGGAGGGTTCACTTTCAAACATGACGAAAGGTGCTAGCAATCAGTTAAGTAGTCAAGTATGTCTGTCCAGGGGTGCGTATAAAGACCAAACTCTATACTATTTTTCACATGCATACTAGTTGTACATGTGCGTAATATCAAAAAGCAGAACAAACACAATTATATCGACAATAAAAAAAAGCCGACTGATTGGCAAAGTTGTATTTGTTGCATGGTTTTTTTTGCAAACATACACTGCGTTTCTAATTGCTTGTGATTTGGGTAGCTCCTTGTTGGAATGCAATCTAGGGCAGTAAGTTCACCCAAGAGAATTCCCTAATCCTTAACCATCTGCAGTGCCTTCGATCTATGGTTTTCTCGCACAAAAGTCTCCCAAAAAAAACAGCATACAAAAAAAAAACAATGTGATATGATCTGGCTCCTAAACGTTTTTGCTTCGCCAAAAATTCCCTCCAAATAACTAACATATGCCACAGGGAGAAACGGGAAAACAGATAAAATCATCATCTTCATCTTCAAAAGTGCTGCCTTGGTAGGTAAGGGATATGTTGGTTGCCTGGAAGGTAATTTTGGTTGTTAAACCTAGTTTTTACAAATGGTTTTATCCAAAATGGCTAGGGATTTGTTTTTTCTTTGGTTATCAAAATTCCAAACCCAAAAGGTAAAATTAGCTCCACCTTGGGCAGATTCCCAGGATGGTCTCCCTTTCCCCACCTTTCTTCGTCTCGCTCATCCCCGGCAGTCGGGCTCCGCTACGCATCGTCGCCGCGGCGCTGAAGCGCCGCGCAGCGAAGGCGGTCAAGGAGGCAGCGGAAAAGGAGGTGCGTGCGGAGGAACGGCGGCGCAAACGCAGGGCCAACTCCTTTTCGCGTTGCCTTGGGGTTTTTTTGGGGGTTTAAGTGTGGTTTTTTTTTCCGACTCAGCACCCGAAAAGATCCATGTTCCCGAATGTTTAGGGGAGAGTTGGGGTTTAAGTTGGGTTTGGTCATTGGCAAATCTGGTGCTGCCCCAAACCCAAAAAAAATCTGGATGAAGTATCATTTCCCCCCGCAAAAACTCAAATGTGGGAGAAAATGAACCCGTTGGATTCCTGTTGACTTTGATTCCGGTGGCAATTTTGGTGCCCTGTTTTTATGTTTTAGACTTGCTAGTTTTTAAGAGGGGTGACTCTAAAAAGTCTTCAAAGTTCAATCACTTCGGCAGGCAAGTCACTGTTCTTGTGCTTTAGTACCTTGGATGTCAGAAGTGCCAAAAGCCTTCAAACAAAAGCCTTGAAATCCTTCACCAGGGTCAACATAGAAAATAGGATGATAACACAGCCACTCTTGTGGCACACATTCAATTTATTGCTGATGGTAAATAAGCTGGGAAACCAGACGTGGGATACCCTGAGAAACTGCCAGGGCTATATCACAATAGTTTCGTGTATGTTCATGTCATATTTGTTTTTTTTGAACTCTTGGTCCTAGTAGCTTGCAATGACTCTACAAGATATGTCCACAGCAACAAAAAGAACATCTTCAACAAGCATGCGCAAAAAAAAAACATCCACATAGTTTGCATCCCAGAGTCGGAATGCTTCCAACATTGCCATCATCCGCTGGCGAGGCTGGCTCTCCCGCTCTAAGGATACAATTTCAGTAATCAACTGCTCCTTAGCTGCAGCTGGAGACCTTTTTGTTTTCATCTTGTACCAGTAGAGTTTGATCAAAAAAAAAGTGTTGCAGTTGGAATTTCTTGAAACACCACTTTTTTGCCAAAAATCGAAGATCGATATTTCATATGACAGTCTATGAAAATATGGATGATTCATGAATGAAAAATATAAATCAAAATCAGGAAAAATACCCAAAATCTTCACCTAGATTCAGGCTTATCTGCTTCCTGCTTACCTTTGGAACTCCAGCGACAATAGCTACACGCAAAATGATAGGTAGGCTCCTTGGAGCTTGGATTGGCAATGCAAGGTGTCAAAGTGCTCGAACACACCGGGCACTCCCAACATTTGGAACATCGCATTCCACACAGCATTGCCTCACTAGAAGGCATATTTTCCAAACAATGCGGGCAGTAATAAGAATCCACATCTTCTGCAAGATCCTTTCGACAAAGGACTTTAGAGCAACTATCGCAGAAATATAAGGAAGATAAGGCGAAGAGTTCCGGCTTTGGACTATGACCTTCATGGCCACCCGCCAGGAATAGCACTTGGAACTCTGAAGCACGTTGCTCCGCAGGATCATAATACATGGTGTCCAAAGAAAATGCTCCGTGCCAAAACGGTTCAACAGGTTCAACGGGTTCAATGTCAATGTTTGTTGGCCCACAGGCCCACAGGTGAGGATGGATTGCAGCATGAGTTCCGTGAGTTTTCAAGGGTTACAAACCGGTTGTTTCATCCACGGGGTCTTTGATGAATTGTGATCACAGGAACCCCCCCCAAACAAAAAGAAGAGCCATCCAGTTGCATTAATTACATGGGTATTTTTTTCAATTCATATAGAGACAGCAGCTGCTCACTGGAAAAATGCTTGTTGCTCCAGCCCAGGATGGAAAATCTAGAATGGATGGTGGAGAAGTGTTTACAAAAATAGCTTATGATAATTTTTTACTGCAATTTCAATTTCTATGTTTTTTCTGGTAGAAACCTACTTTTCAAAACCTCTAATATCAGTGATAATTCGCATCAGCCACTGAATAACACACAAATAGCGGCAGTTTTTTTTGACTTTGGACCGTCTCCAGCATCCGCAATCTGCAAATTGCCTGACAAAACATCCCGCAGATCGCAGCTGAATCTGTTGAAACATTGCGAAAGCCTTAGCACAGCACCCCAAAATCTGATAAAATCTGGATTAACCCCAAAAGAATCCTCATTGCATAAAGGATTTCACAATGAGCCACAAATGATTGCACAACCTGTGTCAAGTTCCGCAAAATCAAGTGGGAGCAAAAGCTGGAAGTACATGTATATAAGTTCAGCATGCTTTGGTTGTTGAAAGCCCTTGGTAAATATCAGCCTGCCTTCTTCATCTTCTGATTTCATCTCCTTGTGGCAATTTGAACATCCTGATCGGAGTCAAATCAAGCAGTTGGCACTTGTCCCCTCTACAAAATTCAAAGGAGCGATGGACAAAATCAATGTTCCATTGAGCCTTGTGCCTTTTACGACTTCATGAAAATCTTTGAGATTTGCAAGGGAGAAAGGCTGGCATTTTATGGCCTACCAATGCCTACCCTCAATATGATTTCTGCAACTTGTCAGCATCAAGTTGGAGAGCCGCCCTTTAGTCCCAGTATTTTATTATGCCTTTCGGCCGTTTACCTAATGCCAAAGCTTGGAAGAGTGAGCGAGTGTAACGGACGAATCAAACAAATAATAACTTTTATGAGATTCTGAGGGCTCCTTACGCTCCGCGAGTGAACGCGTGTGCCAAATCCCTAATAATTCCATAGAAAACATTCCTTTTCTCACTGAATCATCGCCAAGCTGTTGAAGTTCTTCGTGTCCAAACAGTTGACCTTCTTCGAAAGGGTGATCGATATCCGATATCCCATGGATACATTGCTCCGCAACCTGTGGCATGATCATCATCTTTGAGCTTGGGCCAGCTGCATCTCACATTTCTTGATCTTGATGTCTTAAATTAATTGAGTCATGGCCCTCATTTCGTTTCAACCCTCCAAAGCTGAAGTTCAAATGGTTGCAATATCATCGTCACTTCCTCCTTTTGAAATGTCATACCCTTTGAAGCTGCCTCACAACCTTCAGGTGGTTCAACTGGCATGAAAGACCAGTGGGCATGTTGCAACGTTTCCGGTACTTCCAGTAACTTTCCCACGTTGAAGGTGGCCTCTTGCTCTGTTGCTGTGGGATTTCTCAGCCAAAAGAGTCCTCGTTGACCAGGTGGTCCTCCATCAGGGGACAGAGCGGCCACACCATAGACGCTTCCGCCTACGTTGACCAGGTGTGCATCTCGAAGCAGCGGCATCTCTTGACGTGCCAGTAGCGAAGCTGATGCTAAGACCTTCCACTTGCGATCATCCATTAGTTCTACTTGGATGTATAACCTGGTGGGGAGTGGATGAGAAGATGAATCAACTACTGTAACAGGAACTTGCTGGGGTTGGGTTGGTGATTTGGAATTCTAGACGTACCCCTAAGCTACAATCCCTCTCATAAGGGGATCCCAGGAATCGAAACCTCCAACCCGAACCACCATTTAACCATCAGCTGACTGAAGGAGACTGAAAAAAATGACCAAAAAAACAAAAAGCCTCACACCCTTCCTGAGGAAAAACAAAAGCTCATCCTATCTCAAAACTAGTCACTCCTGCAATCCTGTTCCAGCCAGAAAGAAAGACAGCACTTCATTGCAAAAATCCTGCAAGCTCGGCTGTGCTTCGGAATCGGAATCTTGCGGCCACATGTCAATAGTTTCTGCCACCTTACTCCACACCACGCCGTGTTGCATGAAGGCGGTTACAGGGAACAATGGCCCCCGACTGTGTGCCCTTTTCAAGGCATTATCCCTAAAAGTGAGCCACTTTTCTCGCACTGAGCCTAAACCTTCAAAGCCTACATCAGGACCATCCCGCCAGATAGAGTCACCCCAAAGCAACCAGAAGGGCGAAGGCCAGGTCCCAATGGTCAAGCTGATCCAAAGTTCTGGTTTTTGACTTCGTAAGTCCTCGATCAACTGAAGCATTGCTTCGAAATCTTCCAAATGTTCTTCACCACCACTTTGTCCCAAACCACCACCAAGACCATCAAATTTGAAAAGTCCAAAACCTTCTGAAATCCGAGCTCGGACCACTCCATAAAAATTTTGAAAATACTTGGGTCCTGCCAATGCAAATCCTCCAAATCCTCCACGACTACTACGACTACTACGACTACTTCGTTCAAAACCATGCTGGGCACCATAACGAATCCGACGTCCACCAGCAGCACCATAACCTCCAAAAGGTGACATCCAAACTCCCACAGAAGTACCCCATGCCTTAGCCTTGGCCACTAAAGGTACAAAGTTGTTTGGAAAATGTTGACCATCCACTTCCCATAGGCTGTCTGCATTGTCCCAACCATCATCTAATAAAAAAGCATCCTCACTTTTGGTCGGTTTTTGGTTTTTGGGTGCTAAGCTGTTCAAAATGAAAGGAGTACAGAAACAAAAAGAGTCAAAATGATTCAACTTTGGAACAAGTCCATTTGGAGATGAAAATCAGCAAGTCACGGGTTGACAACACAAAATGTTCAGTGATCTAAAGTTTAAAGCAATGATCCGCATCAAAATGTTGTGTCTTGAAACTTTTACAGCCCCAAAAAAACATCTTCCTTCCTAATCTTTTGGTACTCAAGCATCCAATGCATGACCTCCAGAAGTGGTCAAGTTTCCATTAAAGGCGTCCAACCGTTGTAAGCACGTCCGCTCCGTCATCGCGTGGGAGAAACAGCGGGCATCGGTCTTTGAGCAGGCAGGGTTGCGGAGATCATACCAACCTCGGTGCGATCTTGAAGGACCAACTGCCCTTCCAGTAGCTAGGATGCTTACGGAAGTAAGACCTCGTAATTCATAAGAGATGTTTCTTCCGTATCAACAGGTTGGCTACGGTCTTGCCCATCGAACCTAGTAAGAAAGTGAAGGGGGGGATTCAGGTTGGATCTAGTTAAAATTCTGGGAAAACGGGATAATGCTTTTCTGTATATATTCCGAATCTCGTTGGACTCTTCTGATTGCAATAAGGGTGCAACATCAAATTAAAATTCTACCATGTATGTATATGTATATATTATACATGTGTACATATAGATATACATTTGTGTAATGGAGGGGGAGCAAATTAAATGAAAGCAAATACATGTAAATGCAAGCATCAGCCCAGCAACTGTTATAATGCAGTACTTGTCCAAAAGGACGACCCCGTGCCAACTGCAAATACTCTCCAAAGCTTCGCCGTAATTGCGATTGCTTCCCATCTTCAAAAATCCCCAAAGAAGCGGAGAAACCTGACCTTCCAACAGCCTTCTCCGACATTCGCAAACTACAAGTCACTTTGCGCCAAAGGTTGTGATCTGCAAACTCCTCCGTTTGACGTTGTTGTTGGTCAACATGACAACGGCTCCGAGGATGCTCCAGTGCCAACCACAGGCCCGGCACATCGAAAAACCCTGGATCCCAGGCACTTGAGGTGCCGGCCGTCGCGGCATCGTTGCGACCCAGCACCGCAAAGGAGCGAAGACCGAAGAGGACACCAAAATTCCAAGGATCCAAATGTCCTTTGCTCATAGTCAGCCTTAACCTAGCTGTAAAAATTGGCAAAGCACCGCGGCGAGTAGTAATAGATACACAGAAAAAAAATAGCGTACGTCAATCTAGTGGTATCATATGTGTAAAAACATCTTGTCCGCTTACTCCCATGTCTTTTCATCAAAGGAGTTGTGACTTTTGATCAAACAGATTTATAAATAAATCCCCGTTATACCAAAACAATCCCAAACATCCCACATGTTTCCCATTTCCCCAAAAAGTTTTTCGTTCAAATTATTTCATTCAAAGCAACCATCGTGTTGGTGTGTCCCATCCCTTCACCAAGACTTCCCCATTAAAATCGGAAGATGCGATCACCTCTGTATTGCTGCTGCGTCGTAGCCACGGCTCAGATTCTTGCTTGCGACTTTCTAAGATCCACTCATCTGCCGATTTAGCCCACCAAATCCACGAGATGGATGTGATAACACGTTCACCTGTTGATGAAATAGGGCACCCCAACGAACAATTGGGGCACCAAAAAGGTTCTTTGTCGGGAGAAAAACAGGTGGGATTGGATTTCTATGGGATGCGTTTTTTTTTTCAAACGGGGTTTTGGGGAAGGGCTTAGGGGGAGAGAAAGGTTCCTAGTTCCTAGATGTTTGTACGATGGAGGGCCCCAAATCTGCTGCATACAAAAGAACTCTATGTAGCGAACTGATTTGTGTTTTCCAACATAGCTCTCACTGCTGAAAATATAACTCGGACCTTTCAGAGGTTACACGTTTTCTACCCCCTCTCGATGCTTTTGCGAAGTGTCAAGCTTGTGACATTCAACTATTGAATAAACCTACAGTCTTCCTAGCGACAAAGTAGCTTTTTCCTGCGCTGCTAGCTCAGCAAGTATGGCTCAAGAAAGCGATGAAGAGTTCACATGCTTCCCATGGTCCCGAGGTGCTTGCGGAGTAGAAAACCCCCCCCACAAATTAACACCGATCTCTTGTAAAGACTTGAGTCAAAGGCGCCTTCTAAATCCAGCAAAATCCATGCATCTTGCTCCCCTTTGCCTGCAAACCATTCTGTTTCAGTATCATCATCCAATAGCCGTTCAGGCCCTTTACCAGGAAAGGAACTGCTAGCAGTATACGATGCCACCAGGCGTGCCATCTCCTTCCGGTGCCGGGCTACCACAGGAGAACCATCTACCTGGCCTTCCACCGCAGCACTTGGCAACCAAGCGGAAATCTGAAGCTGCCGTACGGGACTGTGGAACATCACATGCCAACGAAAGGCCATGCCATGCAGCAACTGAAAATTCTTCGTTTCCCAGTCGGCTGTCACGTCACCACATTCCAAACGCCATCTGTTTTGACTGGATTGCAAACAAGGAACATGTTCTCCTCCTCTCTCCACTGACACGAAATTGAGATTAAGGCGCCAGCTATGTAGCTGGTGCCCACGAAATGAAACATTACCAAGTGTTGGTACCCTTCCAGGCCCCGTGACGAGGTGGCTCAAGCCAATCAACTTATCGTTTTTTTCAAAGTTCACGTTCTTCGATCGCAAAGCTGGCGTTCCAGGTAAGTGGGACACCAAGAAATAAGTCAGGTATAAACAACAAAGACCACACAACGCTCCAATTCCCTTCGCCAAAGCCCAAAGGCTGCCGCCCTTCTTCTGTACCATCGGTTGAAGCGGTTTTTGTTTGGGTTTTTTTGGAAGTGTTGCGATGCAGCTTGGTGCAATTGGTCTCTGCGTTTTGTTGGAAACTCCTTGTTTTTGTTTTTACTAGGTCCCTTCCTACAAAGATCAAATTCCGAAACAATCTGTTTATAACACAGGTGTCACAAGAAAGTTCTGTGGATCTAGGATCTACCTGTCATGTTCAAGGAGCCTGTCAAGCTGCAGAGGTTTATATCCAGAAGACTTCCAGAAGACTGAGAGGTACACACAAAACATTCCATTTTGGCACATGTGACAGTTAAAGCTTCAGATCTTTGATGACCAAACCATCAAACCTTCACCATAGATCCTGCACTGTGTAAATCCCAATCCTGCTGCGGTTGTCCCGCCCGCAGGTTCGGAGGGAAGTACCTGGCAACACGGCGCGAGTATCCCTGGCCCTTGTGAAGGCACCCGTGGAAAACCATTTAAGTGACAGACACCGGTTTTGATTTACAGAAATTGCTGGGGTGGAAAGTCCATGAACGTATGTCCCTGCAAATGCCCTTCCTTCAAAATTTGTGCCCACATCACTACATCTTTTCACTGGCACACCTCCATAAAACGTCAACTCTATCTTGGCCACTGCTGATGAGCCCCAAGCAACAATGTTGCTCAACGCTACTGTGCTCCATGCACCCATGCACTGGTTGGAGGCATTGGTCACTGCTCACATCTGAATGGGGTGGTTAAAGGCATCAGCACCAAAGAACATGGTGCTTGCCTTCCACCATTCCATCAAGATCTGGGACACATCAGTTGTAGGCACATGCAGAACACACCATCGACTACATGTTGGTCACTTGATGCGTTCCCGGCACCAATCGGCTGTTTGGTGGCATTAGCTCCACCAAACATCTACCCCATGTTTGTCACTNTTGGTCACTGCTGACATGTTCCAGGCCCCAATGGGCTGGTTGAAGGCATCAGCACCAAAGAACATGGTGCTTGCCTTCCACCATTCCATCAAGATCTGGGACACATGGGCATTGCCAATTCTGCGTGTGGGAAGTGTGCTTTATCGCCAAAGACCAAAGATCGCTGAAAGCAACGTCAGACAGCAGACCATAGCGCACGGAGTTGCGAGAGCATGTGCATATTATTGATTTGTGGTGGGACCTAGACTTGAACAAGTCAGAATTGTGCACGACCGGGCGGTCGATGTATTTTCCAGCAGTTTCTATGTAACATCACACCAAGCTGGGATTCCGATGTTGATGCTCTTTCTGAAGATTGGAAAGTGCTGGTGGTGTCGATTGATGGAGCATTCATTGGTGTTGTCAGCATGATTTTCTTGATACTGCCTGCAACTCGAACCCACAGAAAAACAGCGAAAAAAAAACTTCAAAATCACTGCTGGTTTCTCCACAAACCTTCAGAGACCTTCCAAAAAAAGTTGGAAGCTTCCAAGAATCCGACAGTATTGACATTTTTTTTACAGCTTTGATATCAACAAGACTTCTCTTCACACCTTGCGTTCCATCAGCCACCCGCTGTCAACCAGCACACCACCGGGCAACGCCTCGGGACCTCTCAGGGACCAAGGCGTTGACCTCCAAGGTTTCAAACGCATTCAGTCAATTCCGGGATACGCCCACTTGCATGGATGATGACATGTTCCCTTATTTTCTAAACAAAACATCATATATGAAATCATATAGATGTTTGTTGAAACACTCATTTTTCATGTAATGATCTGGAGTCATCCAATTGAAACAACCAAAAAAAAGGTTGTTTCAAGTTCCAGGTGCCTATATTCCGATTTTCTGCATTAGTATTCACCATGGACAGACATGTTTTCTTTTGTCAACACCAAACCAATGTTGTAAGGCGCGGCAGCAGCAATGCATGTTCTACATTTCGCGCCCGACGCAAAAGGAAAAAATCAACCACAAAGAGATGATATTACTGTACATCCTAGATGGTAAATTTGGGATATCCTATATGAGTTTGTAATGAACTACAAGCGATGAATGGGTCCACTTTTTTAATTTTCACCATGTCTTACAATGAGTTAGTAACACATGACGTGACACACAAGCGTATTTCTTGGATCAATCCTCCCGTTTAGGACGGACGCACTTTTTGCGCGAAGCATCCGTTGTGGTGGGATGGACGTACTCTTTGGATCTTTTTGTGATGAGCACTTTTTTGGCAGAAAACGTACCTTTTGGGAGGAGCATAGTTTGTGAGGTCGGGGCGCCTTTTGCACGAAGCATGCCTGTTGGGCCGAACATATATTTGGGGACAGGCGTACCTTTTGGTATGAGCGCGCTTTTTGGGATGACCGTAGTGCACATTTTGGTGCGAGAGCACCTTTTGTCACGAGTAAGTACCAGCATGTCTTTTGGATCCTTTTTCCTAGGGCTCGCTCGTTCTGGTACGAGCCTACAGAGCTTATAAATAGTGGATCCTTTTTGGCCTCAATACTGGGACGAGGCCCAAGGCGGGTGACAGGAGGCAAGTGGAGGAAGACAAAAGCAAACAAAATTGAACCCGTCACAGGAACACGTAGCAAACAATCAGCACCGCGTTGGAATTGAAGTTGTTTGTCCTGAGAAATCTTCAGAAAGCGATGAACATCTCACAAGATCGAAGTCTAAAACCAGAACTCTTTGAGATGCAAAATCATTTACCCACAATCCATTGTGTCGTGTAGACGTGCAGATGGAGGTGGAAGCAGGTCTCTGGAATCAAGAGCGTGCTCAGCGTGCCCAGCGTTTGCAACATGGTTTTCCAGAGATGCAGCAATGAAATTGAGTTGGGAGAGGTGAAGGAGGGGCCCAAAATTTCAAACAGGTCCCAAATTGTCACAATGTCTGCAAAACCTTGAAATGGGGGCAAGTCATCCCTGCATAACTCTATTCTTCTGGTGTGATAGAAGCATCTGATATCAATAAAAATTGAGCCATCCAGCCAGCCAGCCATTCATGCAATTCAATGTATGCAATGCAGGTCAGTTCAATTCCATTTGATTTGCTTCGATTCGATTCAATGTATTGAAGTTCATCCAATTCAAATTCGGTTTCATTTCATTTCATGTCATTTCAGTTCAATTCAATTCAATCAAGTGCCTGCATCCAACCCCAGCTGCCAATTGAACCAGCATTTTACGCTGCACTTTCCAGACTTTCCGGGCCTCCTGTAACTTCCCATGCCTTTCCTGACGCCTCTTGAGCACTACCAGTCACTACCACAAGCACCTGCCAAAGATGGCTGGTCAACGGATCAGACGAGTCCAACTGATCTGTGCAACGAAAAAGCTAGCGAACGTTCGTGTTGAACAAGTGTTCTGGATTCACTTGGACTGTTTCTGACACGGCTTGTAAATGTTTGTAAGTAGGCCCGTGCTTGGGTGTCACTTTGTCAATAGACTCGAAAACTCAACGGTCACAATGCCTTTTGATGCGTTCAGCGGTGCTATGAGCTATGGAATCTATGCAAAAATGAAGTGTGGATGAAGGCTTGTTGTTTGCCACCAGAAGCGCTAACAACAACATCCGCACATTCTAAGATAAACCTGATGGCGACAAAGTACAAGCACAGGGAACACAACTCAAATTTCGCTCGACACAGCGTGTCAGCGATGATCCAAGCATGTTGCCACTCAAATACAAAGACTCCAAGGCCGAGAGCCCAGAAAAGACCTCTGATGGCAATTGGCTGAGCTCGTTGTTCCACAAAAACAATGTCTCCAAGGCCGAGAGCCCAGAAAAGACCTCTGGTGGCAATTGGCTGAGCTTGTTTTTCCGCAAATCTAAAGTCTGCAAAGATGTGAGCCCAGAAAAGACCTCTGATGGCAATTGGCTGAGCTTGTTGTCCCACAAATTCAAAGTCTCCAAGGCCGTGAGCGCAGAAAAACCTCTGATGGCAATTGGCTGAGCTCGTTGTCCCACAAATTCAAAGTCTCCAAGGCCGTGAGCGCAGAAAAACCTCTGATGGCAATTGGCTGAGCTCGTTGTCCCACAAATTCAAAGTCTCCAAGGCCGTGAGCGCAGAAAAACCTCTGATGGCAATTGGCTGAGCTCGTTGTCCCACAAATTCAAAGTCTCCAAGGCCGTGAGCGCAGAAAAACCTCTGATGGCAATTGGCTGAGCTCGTTGTCCCACAAATTCAAAGTCTCCAAGGCCGTGAGCCCAGAAAAGACCTCTGATGCCAATTGGCTGAGCGCGTTGCCCCACAATTTCAAAGTCTCCAAGGCCGTGAGCCCAGAAAAGACCTCTGATGGCAATTGGCTGAGCTCGTTGTCCCACAAATCTAAAGTCTGCAAAGCCGTGAGCCCAGAAAAGACCTCTTTGAGATGTAGAATCAATCAAAATCATTTAGATACCCACCATCCATTGTGTCGCGTAGACGTGTAGATGGAGGTGGAAGCAGGTTTCTGGCATCAAGATGGTGCTCAGCCTGCCCAGGGTTTGCAACATGGTTTTTTCGACATGCAATGAAATTGAGTTGGAAGAGCTGAAGGGGGCTGCACCAAAATAATTTCAAACAGGTCACAAAATGTCACAAACCTTCAAAAGATTGAAATAGGAGCAAGTCATCCCTGCATAGCTCTATTCTTCTTGTGTGATAGAATCGTCTGATATCGCTAAAGATTGAGACACTATTTATCCGTCTATCCCTCTATCTGTCTATTTGTCCAACAGTTTTTTTGTCCATCCAGCCAGCCAGTCGGCCATCCAGCCATCCATGCAATGCATGCAGTTCAATTCAATGCAATGCAGGTCGGTTCAACTCCATTCCATGTGCTTCGATTCGATTCAATGTATTTAACAATGCAAGGCAAATTCTGTTGCATTTCATTTGATGTCATTTCAGTTCAATTCAATTAAGTGCCTGCATCCAACCCCAGGTGCCAAAAGCATTTACACTATATACACTTGCCAGACTTTCCGGGCCTCCTGTGACTTCCCATGCCTTTCCTGATGCCTCTTGAGCTCTATCACAAGCACCTGCCAAAGATGGTTGGTCCACGGATCAGACGAGTCCAACTGATCTGTGTAACACAAAATCAAATGAACATTCGTGCTGAACAAGTGTTCTGGATTCAGTTGGACTACACGGTGTCACTACACTGGAAAACTCAACGGTCACAATGCCTTTTTAGCCTTCGGCGGTGCTATGAGCTATGGAATCTAATGTAAGATGAAGCATGGAAGAAGGCTTGCTGTTTGCCGCCAGCACGCTTCCGCTGACAACAAGATCCGGACATTCTACGACAAAACCAATGGCGACGAAGTGCACGCACCGGGAACACAACTCAAATTTCGCTCCACGCAGCGTGTTAGCGATGATCCAAGCGGGTTGCCACTCAAATACAAAGTCTCCAAAGCCGTGAGCCCAGAAAAGACCTCTGAAGGGAACTGGCTGAGCTTGTTGTCTCCCAAATCCAAAGTCTCCAAGGCCGTGAGCCCAGAAAAGACCTCTAAAGGCAACTGGCTGAGCTTGTTGTCACTCAAATGCAAAGTCTCCAAGGCCGTGAGCCCCAGAAAAGACATCTGAAGGCAACTGGCTGAACTTGTTGCCACCCAAATCCAAAGTCTCCAAGGCCATCAGCCCAGAAAAGACCTCTAATGGCAATTGGCTGAGCTTGTTGCTTGTCAAAACCAAAGTCTTCAAAGCCTTGAGCCCAGAAAAGAAAAGTGAAGGCAACTGGCTGAGTTGGTTGCTCCACAAATTCAAAGTCTCCAAGGCCGTGAGCCCAGAAAAGACCACTGATGGCAATTGGCTGAGCTGGTTCCAGCGCAAATCCAAAGTCTCCAAGGCCGTGAGCCCAGAAAAGACCTCTGAAGGCAACTGGCTGAGCTTGTTGTTTCTCAAATCCAAAGTCTCCAAGGCCGTGAGCCCAGAAAAGACCTCTGAAGGCAACTGGCTGAGCTTGTTGTTTCCCAAATCCAAAGTCTTCAAAGCCGTGAGCCCATCCAAAAGTCCTTTCGGCAAGGATTTCAGAAAGTTTTCGCTAATGTCAAACGTTTGGAGCTGCGCATTCTTCTGGAACAAGTCAAATGGGAGACTTTGGATCGAATTGCCCTGCACGATGCGCTTACCGTTCTTGTCCGATTTCCCTCCAAGCAAAAGGTGGTGCAAGGTTGGGAGATGGGAAAGATGGCCTGCAGACAAATTGGTGAGGAGGTTTTCGCTCAGGGACAGCAACTGGAGTTTCTCAAGTCCCATGAAGGCATCCGAATCCAGCTCTTCAAGCTTGGCACGGCCCAAGTCCAAAATTTTCAGGCACTTCAAATGCTTGAATCTTCCGGATGGCATGGCAACAAGGGAACTGTTGGCGAGGGACATTTGCGTCGTGTGGCACCCTAACTGGTTGAAGGCTTTTGGTTCTATGCCACTGAGATTTGTCAACACCAGCTGCTTCTGCTGAAGCACGGCTGCCAAGCCACAGCTTTCGAGGTGGAGCCCTATGGCACTTTCGGAGCAACGACAAGGGAAGCAAGTGAAGTTACCCGAATGTCCGGGGTAAACTTCTTCAGATCTCAGCAGCATCACGAGGATGACCACTACACATGGCGTGTAACATGCTTGTAAAAAACGTCGACACCAAATTGGAGACCATGAAGTCCTAAATGAGATCTTTTCCTTGGACTTGGACTCTGTCCTCCCATATCCTTGAGCTGTCCTTTCGACTGCTCTGCAAGCACAACAAACGTGTGCCACACTCACGTACACTGCCAGGTACTGAAGCATGTCCGATGGAAATGCAAATACTGGGCTGATACCTGTGAATCGCTGGTGAAATGGTGAGTTTCACCATGGGAGTCTTTGAAAAAAATGCCCAAAAAACAGCAAAAACATCGAAACAAATCAAAGACACATTGTGACATTGAAACTTCAAATGTTCCAGAAATTTGGCGAGGTACTGTTGCTGAACTTCAGTTCCTCTAGATCTCCAAAGTTGCCACTGGCAGAGGCCTTCAGGGACAGCTCTGACATCCCAAGGACCACCATCACAAGATAGGTCAGCACATAGCCCAAATCCAAGACCACATCCATCATGGCAGAGTTATAGCGGCACCAGGTGGAACTTGGGAAAATGAAGAGCAGACTTGGATAAAGTCCATTCCATAGCAGCAATCCAAAAAAACACCAGAAAGCCAACTGCAAGGACTGGACTGCTGCTCGTTGTTCCATCCCGAAAATCACAATACCTCCCAGGAGCCGCAACTTGCCGAAAGCTTGGAGCAAGACAGTGACAAATTGGAGAGCAGCAACTTTGGCAACCTTGGTCCGGAACATGTTGCGACATCCTGCCCACTCAATGCTTTCTTATCATATGATCATTTAAATATCTTCAGACTATTTTAGTCATTTTGGATCATTTTAGTCTGTATGTCTATTCGCGTGCAGCATGCCCAGCATGCCCCGAGGCGGTCCCAAGCTGGTCTACAAATTCAGGCAGACTTGAGACTTATTCCCCAAATTAGCGGTTCTTACTTCAAGTGTCGGGGTGGGTTTTCGCAAATTTTCCTGGCTTGCTGCTCGCGGGGTTCCCGGAGGGTGTCGTGAAGGGTGTCGCTGTGGTGGTTGTGGCCGTTCGCGGATGCGGCGAAGAGGTGTCGCGAACGGCGGATAGATACAGTTTTGTTTGCCCTTTTTGAAAAAGCAATAAGTAAAAACAAGGGTGCTCGGTCCGTGCTATTATTGCTATTTGAGGTCTATGCTGGTATATTAAAGGGAAACATTTCTGCAACCTTTTGCAACTAGGCAACGTAGTGATTCCCGTGGATTCCGAAATGTCGTTCATAAATGATCTGGGACAAAGTCAGCCTCCGAACCAGGCGATGGCAGAAAAGGTCATGAGCAAAAACAATGACCAACACTGCATAAGGCAAGGATAAACAAATGGCACTCCACCACGTCTTGTCTTCCACCATCTCTGATTCTTGAATCTTCAGGAACTCCACAAATTGGGACGGCAAGGCTTCTCTCAGCTGCCGTGGCGCATAGCGCACCAAATATTGGCACGAAAAAAATGCTGCTGTCAGCAAAGCAACGCAGCGGATCAAAGCCATAGAGCTCTGCAAGCCGAAACTTTTCACAAAACTCCTCGTCGACGGTGTGTCCCCACAGATCGCACCACGAGATCCCGCAGATGGCTGTCTTTCGGTGTTGTGAAGTTGCCATCTGCGGGGTTTGGACTCATCCAGGAGACCAAAGGCATCGGCCAAGCGCCGAAGGCCACCGAAGTCCTCCGCCAAGGACGACACCAGCAGAACCACTGTGGCCAAGTAACCTGAATCAGCAGCTCCGCATTTGTGAAAATGTATGAAAATGTGAAGGTCCGGGGCCTTCAACTCAACTTACTCTTTTTCATCAAATAATGTTTTACAAATTATGTATATATATTTTTTTATATCTATATAATATATATATATATATCGGCCCTGGAACGCGCCGAACAAAAACAATCCCTTCCACACAAAGGAGCCTTCAATCGAGACAATGATCTTGGAGCACCTCATCTGTTCTTCTTGAGCAAAGCCATCCCACAATGCCACGATTCGCACACCTTGTTCCTCACTTTGAAGCTTTGTGCTCAATGAAGTCCAGACTCTTTGCACTTCTGGAAGAGAATCGCAATAAACCTCGCAGTGGAGGATGTCCAAATGATCAGCTCCTCGCAGAAAAACGTCTTCGAATTGTTCATTTCAAATTCTTTAGAACTTTAGGATCACCGTCAGCTTTTAGAATCTTCAAATTTGAAGATCGCCCTCGTATCTAACGCAACCGGACATACACTGCAGTTAGGCTTGATTGCTTGAAAGACTAGTTGGTGGTACCTGGATGATATGCTGACTATATGCTGCATGATCTTACGCTCTTGCCGTCCTTGACAACCAGCATCCGATAAATCTGTAAGGCATCTGATCTTGGCCTCCACTGGGCCTACTTCGTTGGACTCCATGATTGCATGACACACCTCTGTCCTTAGAACAGGGTATCTCAATGTATTTGACATGTCATGGAGACTTCCCAGGTAAAAGAAATCCAGGAATTTGTATGTTCTGAGCACTGTTGTCTCAACTTCTGATGGCTGGTTGCTAAATATTCAATATTGTCTCCAGTGAACGCTACGGGCCTACATCCTGATGTTGATTCAGAAGATCGGCATGTCCAAAACTCAGAGTAGATCTGCTCAAAGAAGCCACAAAAAAGCATTGGAAAACTGCACTGAGAATGGATTTCACTGTAATCACTATTTATCACGCACCTCTCAGTTCATGAGATTGCGTCCTATACATGGCGTACATTGTCCAAATTTTCCGCGAAAAACTCTGAACTTTGTAAATCTAAGCTGAGCTGCTCAAAGCGTGGAGCATGCTTTCTTGCCTGCAGAAAATTGTTCCTCCTCGGTGTCAGGCGATAGAAAATGCTGCACAGGTCTATCGTGTGGCCCTGGCATTCCTAGAACCTTTTTCCAAATCTGGTGACACATGGCCGGCAAGTGGCCTACTTTGCTCAAATCCTGTGTTTCACAAGCCTTTTTAACATCTTGTAACATCTTGCAACATCTTGTAACATCTCTTGTAACATCTTGCCTCTTAGAATAGCGACCTGGCCGAGTCCCAAGTGTCATGCTGAAATCCCGTTGAGGCCAAGTGGCAACGACTGTGCATCTTGTCGTACCTCCTCGATGCTTGGATAGGCATCTGCAGATCTTCCGAAGACCAGAGAAGTATGCGACAAATTTTCGGGTTGAAGCACCTGCGTCGCATAAAGGATCGAGTTTCAGAAGGCAAGGCTCGACATGTTGCAAATGTCAAACTTTCAACATGTTTCAAGAATTCAATCATCATTCAATCACCTGTTCGCGCTGTTTGGCGATTGGGGTTGACACACACTGACCGTCTTGACACGTGATTACATAAGTCACGCAATCATTGAATTTCAAGCGAACTGCACCCGTGAATAGATGGCTTCAGATGCCAATGCCAACTCCAGCGTAGCTCGTTGCATGCGATCAAAACGCCACACGGCATAGGAGAGACTCGTGCACAACAAGGAGAGGGATACCACGCAAACGGAAGCGGCCGAAATTCCAATCAGATCGGCAAGGCCAATGCACAGCAAAGGATACCTCCAGCTGCTTGGAATAGGGAAATGCATTTGAATATTGAAATATATATCATACTAACACGTAGAATCGTAGAAAATATGTTCCATATGCAAGGCAATCGTAACATATGATATATATCCGCCAACCCTTCGCTGGTTTTGGGGGAGCACGTCCAGGGTGGGTAGGCTCTGTGAGTTCCCCGTCCACCAAAAATCTCTGAAGAGATATTCCCCACCAAGTTTTTTTTTCTGACGAGCCATTCTATACCCGTTTTTTTGCGGAGACATCTCTATCAAAAATATTGAAGAGAACTCCCTGCCCTACCCAAAAAAAAAGCAAAAGATATTGGCATCTCTACAAAAAAATCTCAACCGACATTTCAACAAAAAAATATCTCAAGACACATGTTCTACCAAAAATTACCAATTTCAACATAATTTCATGAAATCATATCTGCCAACAAATCTTTGGAGAAAAAAACGTTAAAGCAAAAAACACAAATTTGAAGAAAAAATCTACCGAATGAATCTCTCAAAAGACATCTCCACCTCCACCTCCACCAAAAGAATTCTCAAGATCCAAACATTTTCTGAAGAAACATTCTCTACCAGAAAAGGTTCTGAAGAAAAATCACTACCAACTGAAGAAGAATCTTTACAAAAAAAACTTTCAACTGGGATTTCTACCAAAAATGTGTGAAGATGTGTGAAGAGGAAGCAGCAACAACAACAACAACAACAACAACAACACCAGCAACAACTACAACAACAACAACAACAGGAGGAAAAAGAACAATGAACAGCCAAAACAAAGTAATCACCACAACCACAGCAGCCAAGGCCGCACCACCATGCCCGGCACTGCCGGCTGAAGCGTTAGCTATCAAATTTGTTTTCAAAAAATGTTTTGAACATATCGAAAGTACAAGTTGGAAACACTTGAAAACAGCATGTGCTGGGAGTCACTGGATTTTTGTGGATTTGTCAAGGCACAGGGAAAGGATGATCAACCCTAAGAGGGCTCTGGACTCAATGTCAGCTGCAGCTTGGGCGAAGAAAATCAAACTCAGCTCCGTCCATTGCAGCACCTTGGACATGGCCAAATGATGCCAAATGCGTCCAAATATCCTCGTATTTAGTTCACAATGTCGTTTCACAAGTTGAAATCACATGACTTGCACAGTCTACACTGTCTACACCTTCAAAGTGCTCTGGTTTGCTCAAGTTTCATGGATTCAGCACATTGTCTCTTTGTTTTCTAAGAATGAGGTGAGAACTCCGGGTACCAACTGACAAAACGATACAGGAATGATCTGATGATACCAAACATAACGGCATATACAACATGATAAATCAAACCATGGCGCTGCATGAAACTGTGTGGAAAGTTTCCGTAAAAAGCGTTGGAAGCGATGTCTTTGGCAATATCCATGCAAATTCTCGTGAAAGGTGCTGCAGCCCTTCTGGCTGCAAGGAAATGGCAGGCCCTCAGAGTTTCAAAATCAAAACTCAAAGTTCATTGATTGTCAATTGGCTCAGGGTCAAATGGAAGTAAGAGTAATCAGCAATCTTTTGGACTGCACTCCTCCGACTCTTCTCACTTATTCTATTTCCATCTTATTCTTTTGGATATCTTTCTAAAAGAAACAGAGATGCACAATGAAGTCACAATGAATCAATCTCTTGCTTCGGGACCTGGCTCTCAACCACCAACGTCGAGAGGTCTTTGGGTGCACCTGCTGCACAGAAAACTGAAGGGAACTCTCAACTGTGAGGAAAGTTGTCACGGAAATCCTTTCCTGGAATCTGGAATCCTGATAGGTTTGGGTCTGTCTTGGTGAGTTCCAAAGTCTGGTAGAAAAAAAAATTGCTGCCCCGGGCCACAAGTGACAGTCAGTAACCTCAGTAACATAGAGTAACAACACAGAGAAGACACAACTTTTATTTCCAGTCTTCTCTCAACTTACTGCATTCCCGGATGCCTCTTTTGGCTCCACATTGTTTATCTGATTGGCTTGCCTGGCAAATTGAAGGGGACCATCATGGTAAAGAAAAGTCGGAAACTCTGCCCGTATCACAAACCATCAGCAACAATAACTATCAATCTAGCATCAAGTGTCTCAAAGAAACTATTGGACGCATCCTAAATGCAGAACCATGCCATGCACATTGGAAAAACAAGTGTTGCAAATCAAGATCACAGCTTTCGAAAATTCAATTGTCCGTCAAATATACCATCAAACAGTCATGCAGCCGAGGGACAAAAACTGAACAAAACGGAAACTTCAAACTTGCACTGGACATAATACACATACCCTGCTTCACAACTGCATCCTGGAGATGTCAGGATGATTAGTGAAGGGGTTCGGGATGCTCACGGACGGTCAGGTTTGTGGCGTTGCGGCCAATTTCAGGGGATTCGTGAAGTGAACGTTCAAACTGTCAACATGAAGTGCAAATGGTAAGTCTTTTCCATGTGTTCCCATGTTTTCCCTTTTAGGAACCGCCCCATGCACATCCCAAGAAAGTCCTCAATGTGAATCCAAGCTTGCAAACATCTCCGATTTCGCATTGTCATAGCAGCATCATACCTGAGACACGCAAGATCAAGGCAGGTTGAAGTCAACTGTAAAAAGGTCACAGTAGATTTATAATATGTATATATATATATATATACAATTATATACATAAATAAATAACATTATTTAAAAAAAAATATGATTTAATGACCCTGAGATCCGCAACAATGAACACATTCATCATGGCAGTCATAGCACTTGATGATCATCCTTCCTCTGTCTTTCATCTGTCTAGCTTCCGACACACCATTGAGGCATCTAAAATTTACAGATCCACTATGCACTTGACATGGGTGATATGTCCAAGTTCAGTGGGCCCAAAACCAGGTGAGTTTGCCTTTCTTTCATGGCCTGAGTAGTAAGATAATGCCAATAATTATATATAAATGTAGAGGTTATATAAGATATAAAAGGCCAACATATGTCAACATACTGTACTCAGAACACCAAGGCACAAGCTTTGCTTGGAAGTCTGCGACACCAAAGGGCAGCCCTCCACATACAGCACTAGCTCTACCAACTGAAGGCGCAGCAAGGTATAATTGCCAGGCCCAAACTCAAGATCCTCCAAAAACGGCAAGTTCGAACACCAGAGCTCCAAATGTCTCAAGGACGGCTGAAGATGCTGAAGCATTGCACTGAAACCCGCGATGCTCTGCAAAGAGCCGGTGAATCGCAGCACTAATTTCTGCAAAGCAACATTCAAGACTGAAGGCACTGGAAAGCATTTCAAGCCGGTGAATCCTAGGTCTAAACGCAGATTCTGCAGACACCGTGGAAGATGTTCTAGAAGGGTTGACAGCTTTTCGTCTGTGAACTCGTGGCATTCCGTTAATGACAGTTGGAGGCTGGTCCTGGCTTCATCTGCTTGCAAGGCAACCAACAGACTCGAAACATCTTGGCCCTGAAGGTATGATGTATACATCGCTGCCAGTGCAAAGTGAGATGCCAAAGCCCTGTTGACGATCTGGTAGTTTGGATGATCTCTGGAGTAGTCGCTGTTCAGGGCGATGGTTCTACTGCGCGGAAACGCAATGCTGTTAAGAATGCTGGGCTTGTCTGCTGCCTGTGTAGCGCTAGCGAGCTCTATGTTCACAGCCAGTCCCTCCTTCAGCAATTCTGTTGGAAAGGATTTCTCACGCCTCGATTTCGCCAGCAACGCCATGACTGGCTGTGCCCTACTCTCACCACCTGCGAGACCATCGGTCAAGACATGAGCCACATCATGGCCATCCGTGGCACCAACATCCAGCAGCAAGGAATTGGAAGCACGCTCCTCAACCTTAGGTCATGTACATCCCCAGCAGATTCGTGGGAGTGGACCGAAAGGATGATATGAGGTATGATATGATATGATATGATACGATTTGATCTGATATGATATGTCAAGACATAGAAATTAATGAAATCAAATGAAATGTCAAGAAGTTTCAGAATCCCAAGTACTGCTAGTACTGCTAGTACTGCTACGAGTACATGTAACGATTGAAATCCTCGGAAAGCAGTCTCACTGCACCATCTCCCAACACTGGGCACCGCACTGCAATGCTCTCCTCAAAACAACACCAGATGCGACGAAATGGCGTTGCCTGCGAATCCAGCACCAGAAGTACTCCTTGACAAAGCTGCATGGCCTTGTAGAAGGAACTCTTTCGAGGATTTTTGGAGATGTCTTCCTTAACATTGTGCTGGTTGTTTGCATAAGCGCAAACCCAGTAAGCTGACTTGCTAAGGCGCACCAGAGAGTGTTTCTGAAGACATTTCAAAAAAAGCCGAATTGGCTCCAACC
Organism: Breviolum minutum Mf 1.05b.01; assembly: GCA_000507305.1. NCBI lineage: Eukaryota > Dinophyceae > Suessiales > Symbiodiniaceae > Breviolum > Breviolum minutum. The sequence continues at coordinate 68,467 of DF241726.1, forward strand.
ACGCGTGCGAGACGAACCAAAGTGGCAGCTGCACTTCGGCAACTTCCGCCACCAACCTGAAGCCAAGGAACAGAATGTGGCGGTGCATGTGTCAACCTTCAGCAGCGGCTGAGCCCCCTGAGCCTTTCAAAGTTCTGATCTATGTGAATAAAAATCAATGGCGTATCCTTAAATCATGCATTGTATTATTCCTCAAGGATCATGATTGCACAGGATCAAAGATATTTCTAGCATCGTGAGATACTTGGTGGATGTGGGAGAAGTTTCTTTCATGACTTGGAATCCACATGGCTGAACCAAGAAACTCAACATAGCTGCAACCTTGTCCATGTTGTCCTGACGTGGCTGGTTTGATCACCCAGTCGTTGGCGTGGTACAGGTTAAAGTCTTCGAATGTCAAGGGGACACCAAGTTCATCTCCATAGGTCCTTTCGGGAACAAACCTGCCCAGAAATAAGGGACCTGAGCAGAAATAAAGGGTTATTTCTTCGCTATGGGGCCACTGGAGGCGATGGTATTTCTGGACGCGTCTTGCTATTTCTGGACGCGTCGTGGTATTTCTGCACGCGTTCATAACGAGCGGGCGGNTGAAACGACGGCATTCCCATGCCATGGCTGATCTTCAAGAGACGTCTTGACTTCTGCAAGGATGTCTCCTTAGGCTCTTTCGGCTTTGTAGACACGCAAAATCATCACTTCAAAAAACATGAATGCCATCAATGACTATGGTAAATTCACTGCAATATCAATGAAAAAAGCAAAATGCTTCAAAGATTCCAGCCGTGAAGTGTTCGTCCACAGAAACTTCAATCCACCCGGCAGCAGTCACATAGATGGAAACGCGGCGAGTCTCTGCTGCCATTGCTGTGCAAAATTGGTCGATTTTTTGCAAAACCCTGAGCTTCGGTTCAACAAAGCCAGATTCGTAAAAATCCTCTCGTACACTAGACTCACACTGACAGCATCATGCTTGGGATATTTTTGTCTGTCATCACTGCTCCAGTTTGCTTAAGTTGCAAAAAAAGATCACAACGCCACTCCTTTCCCGGAAGCTGGGTTTTGCAGAGCCAGACTTTTGCTGGGCTTCTGCTCAAAATGCATAAAAAATGCTGCGAAAAACATCAAGGATCATCAAGGCGAGTGTTGCGTTGGAAATCGCACGAATCCACGAATCCCTGCAGGTTTTAATCTGTCAAAATGAAAATCACTTGTACATCTGAGTGAACACAAGCCTTGTTGCCCATGTCGGACTCTCCTGCCATCTTTTGCCTGCAAGATTTCAAAGTGCCACATTCTCCATGTCAAGGTGTCTCCTCATTTAGCTAAGGCCCGTCTGGTGCTTCCTGTTCGCAAACCATACCTAACCAGTCATGCCATGCCCCCATGCCTGGCTGCCAGCTCCAACTGCACCCCTGGGAGTCGAACTGGTCACTGTTCAGTTCTGAAACACGGGGTGTCTGAAGCGAACCATTGTCAACAGCCTTTGAATCAGGTCCTGATATCACAAGATATCACAACAAATGCCCCAAAAAAACAAAAAGTGATAGAATGTCTTGATAGGATCATGAACCATCGTCTCTATACAAGGTCCTACTAAACCCTAACTTCCTGTCAGAGTAGTTTTGATGGAGGTAGTTTGCGGTGGTCTCGAAATAGTCCCGTTTCCCTTTAAAATCAATTGAATCATTGAATTTTTTGTGGAGGCCCATAGAAAAAGCAAGGCGCAGCTTTGCTACTGAACCCTATTGAGAAGAAATTTTCGGAAATTGCCACCACGCGTGCCCAACAAAAAGTACACACGCAGCGAACAGTTCAGTTTCATCATGTTGTGAAGAATCGACTAAGCATAGTCCCAATTTGATTGATCAGTTTGACTTGGCAACGCCAAGCACTTCCTGGCATAAGATCACCATCTTTGAGGGAACATACCTACATGGCAACCCATAGCAACACCAGTGTTCATTTGACCAACCAATCATCCAAGAAAACCGTGTGATGACTTGAGCTATCACTTCATCAATCTGCAGTTTTCCAACCAACCACTGCAGTACAAGGGACACCAGAGAACAAAAAAAATGCAGCAGCATCCTGTGTAGGGATGCAATTTCAACCCCTGCTTAACTAACCCCCACCCGCTCCACAACTCTTTCAACACTCAAGGAAGCAAGACACCTCGCCTCGGATATGTGCAGGTGGCCATCCAAGATCATGGACAGGCTGCTGGCCCTGAAAATGATGCAGTTGTCCAAATAACATCACATAACCAGCCATGAGCCAACCAAATCGACATCCAACAAGCTGAGTTCATGTCTTTTCCAACCCTGCTCTGATATCGACATCTTTATGTTCATAGATTGGGCCATCCCGTGGTATTGTCATTCACTGTAAGTTGAAAATTCCGGTAGCCAACGGTTCACTTTCACTGAATATGATGGGGGAAATATATACACCTCGCCTCCTTGATACTTGTCTTTGTCTACGAGTTCACTCAGCTCCGAATCTCAACTGCTCACCCCGAAAGTCTCGGTGGATGAGACCGAAGCCCGAACCAGAGACCTAAATCAGCAGTGTGGGGGAATCCCCCAAAAAATCATCAGCCCGGAAAATACATCAACATACAACACCTCCAAGTAAATTGAGAGTCAGTACATGAAAATTGACTATTACTATCATGCGTATGAGTTGTGATCATCACCTTCCTTTGCAATCATCACCCGCCATGTTTGTAACAACATGTGCCAATTAATCCAGCACCGGCGCTCGAGGGCAATCGCACATTGAAGAATTACCTTCCGGAGACATGGAATTGAGGCATGATGCGCTATGATACACTGGTGACGGGTGCAGCTGTGTAGAATGTGCATGCAAATTCGTACGATTCGGATGCAAACCTTCAAAGATTCAAGGGTTGAATACGATTTCTTTTTTTTGTCCGCTCCTTTTTGAACCGCAGAAGTCTCTGACTCTTGGGACTGTTTTACTGGGCAGTCTCCAGGCAGTGGACGAAATGTTGGCCATTTCTCAACAAGGGCTTATTGGGTCTTACTAACCATTGGTTTCCCTTCCACCCTAATTTCTCAAGGGGGGGTACCGTTAGGCCGGTTGGGGAAAGTTCGAAACATCGAGGAGTTGGATGTTGATGCTAATTGCTTGATATGTTTGCAGCCTTTATTTTC